>JAOTRI020099345.1:0-37559 GCA_028564885.2 Zoanthus sanctaehelenae
CCGCCTGTCACTTATTTACTCACAGTCTGTTTAATTTATTCGATTCTCGTGTTCTTTATATGCGGCTTTGCAATTTTTTATATTTTTCCGGGACGTCTCCAGCACATTTTTTTTCTTAAAAAAAAACAGTTAAAGCATTAACAAAGCACAAAGCGATAAAAATCCAACAATTCGGTACTAAAAATTAGTTGCGAAATAGACGTGTTTGTGAACTTTTATGAGAATGAAATCTAATATCCGTAATTCGTTCCTGGTGTGATCATCAGAAGAAACCGTCTTGACACCTTTGTTGACATTTGTAAACACTTTAAAATCAAAGCTCCCGGGAACATTTTCGAAGAATAAAAAGCTTTTTACAATATCTCGGAAAGTTTAAAAGTTATCGAAATGAAATTCAGTTACTTATTTAGTATTCGCATCAAAGTCTGTAAACATGCAAAGATTCAAATAATGTTAAAAAAATGTTTTTTTCCTATTCAGTAACCTTAAGGGTTATTTACTGAAAGTGAGTAGCCAAGTTCATTATAAAGCCCTTAGGATATATATAAGACACCACCTAAGAGTGTTTTTTTTTTTTGGAGGAAGGGTGAGGTGTTCTACTGGATACCCAGTACAACAATGATAATTAATTCATAATGAAAAGAAATAAACAAAAGATCACTTTGAAAGGAGCAGTTAATATTATCATCAATTAATTTTGATCTGGGTTTATCCCTGTAAATGAGGGTAGCCGGATTTACCCCACTCTGACAGCAATCTCTCCAACTCTCACACTTCGTGTTGCTTGATTCACTGCATCCTCCTTCTTCAAGCCAACACTCAATTGCTCTCCTTCTCCACTTCCACTTAAATTATGTCTTCCTTGGTTGTCCTCGCTTCCTCTTCCCCTTCACTTCAGACTCCAGTTCTTTTCTCAAAACGTGCCCATCATCCCTCCTTAACACATGCCCATACAACCCTCAAAATTAACTTTTTTCGTTAGTGGCCATTTGGCCACTGAATATATTTTTTTGGTCACCAGTGAAAAAGTTTAGTCACCATGTTATGCAAATGAGTTAATTAATAATTATTAACTAATAAATGTATATAAAGTAATAATACCTGATTCAAGTGCTGGATCCCAGAGCCACAAAGTAAATTGAATTAGTTCTGTCAATAAAAAGTGATTCACATAATAAAATTATTATGTTTTTGACATTCATATAAAAAGAACCATCAGTTCATGAATCAGCTAAAATATACATGTACAAAGCTACATTATTGAGAAGGAATTGGTTACAGTTTAATTCACACATTTCACATTGCCTTTCACTTTTATTAATGGTTTCTTAAGTTGCAAGTAACATTAATTTTGAAAAATCTTTTTAGTGAAAAAATAACTATTGCCACATAATCGTTGTATTAATATGTTTTCTTGGACAGCTGCAGTACTTAATGTTCCATGACGAGGTTCAAAACAAACTAAGAAACGCAACACACCAGCTTTCAAGTTTATGCTCTTACTGTTGATAATTTTTAAAAATATATTTTTTAAAACAAAAGATAGCTGCGAAAAGCACTGTGTCAGTTTTTTGAAAAAAAAAAACTATAAACAAGTGAAATAAACAAACAATCAAATCAATATAAATCAATCCAGTTCAATTGAGTGTATAATTATTAAATAGTTCTGATAACTGGCAAGTTTCACTGGAGTAAAAGCTCAATTATAATTAAATTAAATAATCTCAGTTGATATGTAGGTGCTGTTAGTAGTAGTTTAAACATTCTGAAGACTATAGATATAAACTACCCAAAAATAGTACAATTGAGCTCACAGATACACAAAAATCATGTGATAAAATCTTAAGCAATTGAAGATGTGGATTTTTTATAGTGAGCAACGGTTGGACAAAGGTTAGAATTTGGCTTGTCACATGTAAAAATAGTGCATACTTGCATGTTGTTGTTTTGGTATTATTAATAATAAACTAATGTAATCCTTGTTTTGGATTGATCAATATTTATACCAAATACTGCATGTCATTATTAATTTTTTAACACAGAGAATACCCTTTTTGGCAATTGGTTCAAAAGTTGAGGAATTATTTTCATCAGTTGTTTTTGTCAGCATCATCAAATCATTGAGGCTCAAGATTGCACAAGTATCCCAGTTAATACTATCTCAGCATCCAGTTAAAAAATATAACTGTTAATATATGCAAATTTAGTATAATAGATTACCCATAAGCCCCCTTGATCAGGCGTGTATTTCTATTCCCACCATGTTTCAGTTAGTATTAGCTCTTTAATTCACTGAGCTCACTGAAGGTTACATAAGATATAGAAGAACTGAATAACAGCCGAACAACAACTTGTTCCAACATGGCGGGAATAGAAAATACACACCTGAACAAGGGGGCTTATGGGTAATCTATTATTATACTAAATTTGCATATATTAACAATAACTGAGTAAAATTGTTTTTATTATTTAAAGTATGATGCCTTGTCAGTCAGCCATAATATATTCCAAGTATTAATTTTTGCTTCTTTTTGCAGAGTTGTGTTTGCCAGCTGTGTGCTAAATCTGGCTGAATTGATTGCTTTAAGGCCAGACTTATCCAGTCTTAAAAAAGTATTGTACTTCCATGAGAATCAGTTGGTTTATCCAGTAAGGAAGCGACAAGACAGAGATTTCCAATATGGTTATAATCAACTGCTGTCATGGTAACTAAAGTTTTAAAAGATGGTTGTTATTAAGTTGTACAGTATATATACTGAAGGTCATTACAAAATATTAATTAATATGCATTTCCTTTCTAAAAGATTTGTTGATATATAAGCTACAGTAGCTGCAACTGTAATTATTGTGTAATGTTTTTTCTATTAATATTCAGAAATTTGCATGCTTATTTTTGTTTAGTAAGCAAAAAATATAAAAGATATTAATCAATAATTAGAATAAAACTAACTAATAGCAGCATGCAATAGCAAAGAAAAAAATCTTTAGTCTGACTGTTATACTTCAGTGTCAATTCTCCTGGATAAACTGGTCAAGATTTCTTTTTAGATTTAGTAGTCATTTACTATATTTTCCAGGTTTTTAATTTTGTACGTTTTTCATACATTTAATGTAATTAATTGTATTTCAAATAAAATCTCCAGTTTTCTAGAATTTGGGAGTTGAAAGCTATGCAGTTATATTTTCCCTGCTATATTGTATAAATTATGTAGAAATCTAAAGTCTTGTTTCATGATTGTAATCTAAAGGAGAATCATCAGAATGATGTTATCATCTCAAATGTAGAACTGGAAAATAAGATTATTATCAATTAAAAGTATATTGACAACTTTCCTTATTGGAAAATTGTTACATAAAGTTTAGCCAAAAATTACTGGGGTTAGCGCATAACTTTCTTTACAAAATGAATAAACATAAATAATTTCTTCTCTTTAGTTTGGTTGCAGATGATGTTGTGTTTAACTCTAAATTTAACATGGAATCATTTTTGGGATCTATCAAAACTTTTTTAAAGCTGATGCCAGACCATCGTCCTGTGGGACTTGCTGAAAAGATAAGACCAAAATGCCAAGTTGTTTACTTCCCTGTCTTTGTGCAGCTGTCTGAAGTTGAGCTTCATAAAAAATCTCTTCGTGGATCTTATGACCACATTCATGTACAGAATCTTAACAAAAAAGTTAGCCAGAGTGGCTGTGATAAAGATGAGAAGGAAGATATCAGGTGTCAACCCCTCCACATTGTGTGGGCTCACAGATGGTACGTACTGTAGTTTGTTTAATATGGACACAAAGTACTTTGATCTTAATTCTAGATAGAAACAGTACTTAGCTATTAATTTAAATTTATAATTTTAAATATTTTTGTGTTATTGTTGTAGTTATTGTGTGACTGTATAATTATTTAAATTTTATGTAATGTATAAACTAAAGATAATAATATATGTACAGTATAGTAATTAAGTAGGTGTGGAAGATTGTGTAATGAATCAATGCAAGGTGGGCTTCTAGTAAGAGAATTCTGCCTGAAATAATGTATGTTCCAATTAATTAACCTTTATTCTTGTTGAACTCTTGCTCTAGATGATAATTTATTCAGTGCTGTTGTAGGAACTCTAACAAAAAATAAATAGCTTTCATTACCTTTAGAGGGGGTCAACTCTGGTACCGTATTACTATTTAATTGCTTGTTCTCTATTGGAGTTTGCAGTTTCTGATAATGCAAAAAAAAATATTATTGTCTTTTTATTCGGCCTGTTTCTTTCTGTTTTCCTTTTATACAACCTCTGGTTGCTGACTTGGTCCTCTTTTCATCATTTTGACTCTGACACCAGTATAATACAGGTAGCAGCCACAGGAGTGATCAAGTATATTAAAATTAAGCTTTCGGAAAATGTTACTAACTGATAAAAAGTGTCAATCCCAAATAAGATTTTGACAATTCCACCGTAACATCGAGGCCAGTGATGTGAAAGTGCTACATGTAGTTCGTGAACAACATCTATGGAGCTGCAAAATATGTGGATTCATCGAGATCTGCACCAAGCAACCAGCCATGAACTGGGACACTGGGTTTGAACCTCCTGTGATCGTCAACCATATTTTCACACAAGTTCCCCCCCTGCCTACAGTCAACCAACTGCAACTGCCTACAGTCCACCAATCGGAGGGTTTCATCACAAGCACTGAAGAAGTGGCCGAGATTGTTGCAAAAGCTTTGCTTAAACTCCTTCTTTCTTTTGACCTTGAAGGATAACTATATTTTTGATTATGATAACAGAGTCCAGTAGCAACATTTATTCTGACAGATTATAATTATATAAATTAGGTTTTTATAGTGTAATATTTAAGAAATATAAAATGGTTTCCATGTTTACATAACCTGATGTAAACATGCGGGAGGTTGGGAGAGTGGTTTCCAGGTTATTGAGTGTTCTCCCAACCTCCCAAGTGTTTACATTAGGTTATGTAAACACGGAGACCATTTTATATTTTTTTTATAAAATAACTAATGAAAGAAGATGGAAACCGTGTTTACATACTATAATGTAAAACGGTTTTTCAACCAATCAGAATGCGCGTACCATTTAAATTATTTTATAATTCGCCATCTGGTAGCCTTGATTTTTCTAACCTTATTTATTCAGCTTGACAATGATATGAGAAAGATGCTGAAATATTGCTCAGTTTTAATATATTTGGTTATGGTTATACCAAAAAAATGAAACTGAAATTTTCTTATTGTTGGGCATTTTTGCCCTTAAATAATATTTAATGTTTATTGTATCTTTAACACAGGGTTTTTTGTTATCATTATTATTATTTGTGTTTTACTGTCAGGCCCTGTTGATACCCAAAGTTGAATACAAATATAAATTTGAACTCAACTGCATTTTACATGAAACTGTGCTGTTTTAACAACACTAACACATCTTTCAATCAACAATAGAAAATGAAGAAAGACAATAAATGACCAAAATGTTTCTTGAGTTCTTCTAAAACATGAATGTAAATAGTTGTTTATTTTAAAAATGTTGAGTGTACATTAATACCACTTTTAATTACAAAAAAAAGTTTTATTTTGCAAAATGGAGTTAAAATATGTCTTCTTGCTTACATTCCTTTTCAAATTTATTTCATCAGTGCTTTGTAAATGATTACAATTCAAAAGAAACGTTACGAAAATGTCAATGTTTAATCATCTCTTGAGCTATCAAGATTTATGTGGCTAAAAATATTTATCTTTCACAAAGTGACTTTAAATTGTAGTTAATATTTTGAATGAGTTGTGTATTACAAACTGAACAGTTGTTTCAGTTGTCTTTGCTTAGGGCTTGTAGATACATTTTGCTCATCACTCTTATAGTGTTAATGGATTTAAATGTACCTGGTAAAAGTAAGCATGGCTGCGCTTGAGCTGTTGCTTGCCATCAGAAGTACTTCCGAGGCAAAATTTTTTTTTTTTATGCACTGGTTCATATTTTTGTCTTTTTGGCAAAAGGGACAAAGAAATTAGAAAAAAAAACAAGTATCAAATAAGTTGATTATAACCACAAGCCTCCTAACCATTACCATAATTTATTAGATGGCCATATCTTAAAAGGACTGGAAACAAACAAATTCAATAATTTGATTGGCTAAAATTGATCTTGACCACCCTTCAAGATTTTCCCATCTAGACCAGGATCTAGATCACGTAGGGAAGCAAACAAAATTATTTACGTTTTTCTTCCTTTGCTTTCTTGTTTGGCCATATAATAAACATCTTATTAACCGAGCGGTCGGTTTGTATGGGAGAATCTTGACCTCGATCGCTGGTATATGTACAGGCCTCACTGCGTTTGGTCTGTACTGGCAACCTTAGTCAAGATTCTCTCATACAAGCCCCCCGCTCGGTTAATAAGAGATTAGTATTGTAAATAAAAGTCGCATGGTTACTAAAAAGTGATTACATATAATTTTGTTTAATCTTACAAAAAAAATTATAATCTTAAAAACAATTTAACCAGAGAAGACCAAAACTTTATATAGTTTTACAAAATTTCTTTTTTGATAAAATAGTATTCGTTTGGATGTAAGCTGTCCACTTTTGTGTTACATTTGTAGTGCCAATGTCAAAATTTATTTACCATTTTTATTCAAACACACCCTTGCCACAGCATTTGCATGATACCAGTCCATCTGGTGTTGCTCCCAAGATGCCATGATCTGTGCTAATAAAGAATCCTGATTCCTCTATCTTCAGTTCCAGATGTCTGCTTTTCTGAAATTGGAAGTAGGCCTCTTTTGCAGCTTCCTCGTGAGTGCAACCCCACCTAGTGGCATTATTACTGAACTTGACTATGTGAAGGCTTCAGAGGATTTGTACCACTAGCGGTTTTAAACTTGCAGTGACTCTACCGGTTCTCATTCGGAACCGTAGCCTTGAGTTAGATTGTTTTCTTGTCTTCTCTTCAACTGGAATTTGTTGTTTTGCTTTATGTCATAAATATACCACTTCTGTTCGCACACAGACAACATGGTATGGTAGTCTGAATTTAATAGTTCTTTATCAAAATAGGTCGACAATACAGGTGGAAGATACTCGTCTAAGGATGATGGAACGTAAGAGTCAGAAAACTCCTTCATAAGAAACATAACTGCCGGTTTAGAGGTACATGTTTCTTTTACAGTCGACAGAAATTTGATTATTTCTGCTTGTGACGAAATTGGGATTTTGGATTCAGTACGCTGCTTTTTGGCTTCCCCGTACTTGCTAAATTTGATCTCGCTTAACTTTGAATAGGGAACTTTCTTTACTGCAGAAGGAAGAACCCAGTAGGCCTTTTTGTCAGTCACTGTTAGAGAATCTCTTTGCTTAACTCCAGCTTCGACTTCCCAAAGTAGGGACGCTACATGAGAACAACTTTCGCCCAAACCTGCCATGCAGACGCAATGGCCACAAACTACTTTTTCATTTTTATGACTTACAACCGAAGGAGTTAATGGCTTCTAAGTCATTCTCATAGAGTGGTTCACCTATTAAAGCAAGACTTTTATTAAACGTTTGAGAGCCAAGCTAGCGAACAGCCATTATGAAACTGACAACTAGTCTTCGTATCAATACCTGTACGTACGTACCTTCGCAATTAAAAGCCTTCTTTCTCCAAAACCCTTAAGAATTTCGCAAACCCATCCATTGATGAAGTTCTGATAACAGTTCAAATTTTTATAGTTTTTAAGTGGCTCTTCAGTGTAAGAACTCTTGGAAAACAGGAGATACATGCCGACATCAATGTACGTGATGACCGGCCATAATTCCACGTCGTCTTTCCACTCTTTCTTTGGAATTTCATACGGGTCAAAATCTTCAATCAGCTCTAACTTCTTGCAGTATCTTTCCTTTGATTGTTTGTCAGCAATCGAGTTCAGATAATCTGGTAAAAACCCTTTTTCAACAGACTTTTTCGACATATTTTGATGAACACATGACAAATTCGCCCAAGCACTTATTGTAAACACTGCCAGGTTGACCCCCAGGAGCAGCGTAGCGACGGTTGCTAACGAAAATGTGACGTCAGTGCAAGGGGTCTATAAGCCAAAGTTATTGCCATACTTCTCTTTAATAGCGTGAAGGATATACGCACCCACTAGCTCACAGGATTCAGCACCGTCGTAACTCCCCATTGTTAAGTCAAAAACGTTTGATGAAGATTTCTTTGCCCAGGGTTCTCCAGCGTTGTAAAGTAGGGATTTTTTGAATGAAGAAGAATCTGAATTTCGTCGTCGGTTATAGAAACATGTTTTGAAGCAAATTCAAGTGCTGCAGTTAGTAGAAAAAGAGTTATAGACGGGTAAAAGTTAACAACATCAAAGCCGATGCATGAGAAATTCTTCTTTTCTTGAATATTGTTAACCATTGCAAGACTGATTTGGTATTTTTCCACAGGTTAAGGTTGAACTTGTTGATTAGCTGGCGATTTATTCTGTGGAGTATCTGTCTACTGACCTTTCCTAATTCAGACTTAGTAGGATTTATAAGACGGCATGTGGGGTTGTTTGCAAAGTTCGGTTTGTGATCTTTGAGTGTTATAAAGGCTTCGCGTTTAGCAGTAGTGTTAATTCCTGGGGAATTACATGTTCTCGAGACCAGCAAGATAGATAGATAAATAGATAATTTATTTAATCACATAACGCCAAGGAGGATTTAGTATACTCGTTTACAACGCGTCGTGCAACTACAAACTATTAAAAATTATTAATTTTACATAAGTAATAGCAATCATGTATATACTATTATTATCAATCAAATTCCTATAGCACTAAAGCAGTTACATTACCAGCAATTCTAGCATTGCTTGGTAGAGTATTACAAGGATGGCTGGCTATGGAAGCGAAGGAATTAAGACGTCACTTGCTATTAAAAGAACTTTGCTCAAGCTTAGTGCTTGAACCTTTAAGATTATAATTAACTGTACGAAGTTTAAAAAACTCTTCAATGTAGCTAGGACCAAATCCCATTCAAACATTTAAAAAGTAGAATTAAAATATGAGAAAACCTCCTTTGTTCTAATGTTCTAGTATTAATTAATTTATGAATACTATAGTACGAAGTAAACTTAGCTAGACCTAATAACGTTCTAAGAATATAGTAATTTGCATCTTCTAATTTATCAGATAAAGTTTTAGTTATTCCAATAAGTACTGGGCCACAATACTCAAGGTGAGAAAGAATAAAAGGCTTATATAACTGAATCATTACATGCATTGAAATAAAACGTCTAATTCTACGTAAAGCGTTTGTCTTTGCATACGCCTTATTTAACTGAGCTTTTAAAATGTTCTCGAGGGTCAAGTTCGAGTCAATGATGACACCGAGTATCTTTAGGGAGTCTTTTATTTCCACAGGAGTATCGCCCAGCCAAAATTCGTACTTATAAGTGTTTGTTCCGATGACAAGAGCTTGAGTTTTCACAGTATTTATTGATAAATGATTTTTTGTAACCCATTCCGTAATAACGTTAAGTTCCTTATTAATAATATAATTTAGAACCATAGGCGAGTAATCTGCGTAATATTCGGTTGTATCATCAGCGTATAATCGGAGAGACACAATGGTGATAAAATCATTCAAGTCATTGATAAAAATATTAAATAAAAGGGGTCCAAGTAGAGATCCTTGTGGTACACCAGCTGTAATTGGTTTCCACTCAGAAAAAACATTGTCGAGTTGAACTCTTTGGCGACGACCGAGCAAGTAAGACTTCGTGAGATTAATGGCATCTAGATGGATTACCCGAGATGATTGTGTCGGACAACGGGTCAGTATTTACTAGTCAACAATTCAAAATCTTTGTTAAGAAAAACGGGGTCATGCACGTCATGTCAGCACCGTAGCATCCATCAACGAACGGATTAGTAGAGAGAGCTGTACAAACTACACAATGATAACGTACACACGAAGATGTCGCGTTCCTGTTTAGTTACCGTAACACACATCACACTACTACGGGGGAGACAACGATGTGGCTGCGGTGGGGGAAAAGCTCCAGATCACACTTAGATCTAATTCAACCAAGTACTGCAAGCAGAGTAGAGAAGGCCCAAGCATGCGCGGTCAAGAACTCTAGCCGAAGATGTGTAATGTAGGCCTATTAATGGGCAAACTGCCTCACTTTAATGTAGAAAGCATGTGTTTCCAGGATGGCGAATAAAACTCGCTCTGTTGTGTTATCAGTTCAATCTAGCTAATTTCACAGCCATCCTACATTACAGGTGACACAGTCCTAGCATGTAATTACTGTAGTCTACCCAAATAGTTGCATGGTAACATTATTGAGGAAAAGGGCTCGGTGTCCGCTAAGGTTCAACTAGACGATGGCGCCATCGTCAGAAGACAACATGATCATCTTCTCCCTAGGCTGGAAGCGCCCCAGCTGAATGAGGAGCACATCACGCCTGAACATGATGGAGTTCCTGAAGCGAACGAGACTGCCTCAGCACAAGTGGAATGTACCCACGTTAATGATCGTTTTCAGTGACGATTTTACTTTATGTTAAACTCGAAGTGAAAACAAGACAAGGCAAAGAGGCCAAGGTAAGACAAGACAAGGCAGGGAGGGTAAGGTAAGACAAGACAAGGCAGGGATCGAGGGTGAGGTAAGACAAGGTTAGGCAAGAGCGGACATGCAAGGCAAAACTAAGAAAGGGAGGCCAAGCCAAAAACAAGACTAACCAATGGCGGACAAGAAAGGCAAAACTAAGAAAGGGAGGCCAAGCCAAAAACAAGACTAACCAATGGCGGACAAGGAAGGTAAGTTAAGGTGCAGTAAGACAATAAACTTTAAAAATAACGGCAGCAGTTGTGAAAAAAAATTTCTCGGTTACTTTTTGCGTTTTATACCAGCAATAAATTTTCAGTTGCACGAGATTTTGAAAAGAAAGGCTAAAACGTTCATTCTTAAAGGCAAACCAAGATTGCCAAATTCTGTGGACGTTCACGCTGTACACAGAACCTAAAGTGAGCTTTCCGCGATTTTTCAGCGAAGTCGACGGCGATCCGGGTGGTCGGCGGGCCACATTCCAGCGTGCATCAATTGCCTTTATCATAATTAAGACTATTGCTCATTGTCGCTGTTCTTGAATTTTAAGCCCACCGCGCACTAGTAAACTTACAGGTACATTTGTTATTCGTAACAAGTTGGATAGAAATTCCCTTGTGTGAGGAAACTTTTTACAGTGTTTTTGTATAAATTGACAGATAACCCAAACTGATCAAACATGTCGATATCAAAACGTTCTCGTGTGCAGGTAAACAAAAGCAAGTCGCGAACAAATTCGCACTTCACTTCACTTAGTTTTAACCCTTTCAGTCCCAGGTTTATTTTTAAATTCTCCCAACTTGTTCCTATACTTTCTATTGAACAAGTTTGAGAGAATTTTACTGTTAATCTTTTGTAGTTTGCTTTGCTTGATCAACTCTCACTTTCTCATCGCTGAATGTTTTATTTTCTATGTGTTACGTTAGGAGAATTTGGGTGTTGATAACCGACTGGGACTTCAAGGGTTAATATGCTTCATCTTTTAGATGAAGTTGCCTAACAACAGTGGCTCTACAGCATTTCACACAATTACCATATTTATATTGTAGAAATTGGAGGACTAGAAAATAAATCAATATTATTCGAATATTCAATTACTTCTTTCGATAGATTGCTCCAGTCAGCAAATTTATAATAAAATTTATATAGATATGTACGAGTTGTGATGGTAATTAAATGTTTGTTATGCTAAGATCTTGTCAGTCTTTGAAGGTTTTTTAACTAGATCTGTAAACTGGAGGATAGCAAAATTATTTAAAGCTTCATTAAATAAATTCAGCCTGTCAATATTGATTCAAAAGCGTTGTTGCACTATGGCATTGCAAGTTCACCAGGGTATGGCGAGCTTTAAACTCCCTAGTGGATGGGAAGGGGTCGGGGGAACTAATAAGAGTAAGATTTAAACTTCGAATTCCTAATGGCAAGAGGGGGACTATCAGGACAAGCCTTAAACTCTCTAGTGGGGGGGGTCAGGGGGTATTTGGATAAGTAAAGTAAAATAATTTACTCTGCAGACACTGCTTCAAACGAATTTTATTATACAACTGTAACAAATTAGCAATAAATATATATTTTCTTTTATTTTACAATTCATTAAAACCCGACCTCTAAAAATGTTTTTGCAATTGTATGTTCGGTCGCAGTTTTCATTCCATACGTATTAAGAAAAAATAAACAGGAGAAGGGGATGGAGGGGAGTTAACAAAATGTTTGTAACAATTGGACTCATCGACACTGTCTCTTTTCCTCTTTTCCAAGTCAAATCTACCTTAAAGGAATGAAATACCGTTTACTTAGCAAGGACCGGTTTCCGGTCAAACAAGCTTTTTCAATCATTACCAGACGTGGATCTTTTGATCAAGAATAATTGTCAATTTACCCTTATTTAATACAAACAGTAACTAATAAAACACTGGGTGATACCCCAACATACTTTTTAGATAAAATCCGTTACCAATGGGCGCAACACCAAGACTGGTAATTCCCTCTCTGCCTCTCTTTAAACTTTTATCAACGAAACAAAACATTTAGATTTAGTTGGTAATATTTCGATTCGAAATGATGAATAACTAACACTGAATAACTCAAATTTTGACCTTCAACCTAGTCGAGACAAACCAGTTTCGAGTTTTAAGTTGCCGTTGATTTCAATGACTGCAGGTTTGATTTCTACTGCAATTTCATGAAATTTGATAATTTGAACAGACACAACAGAGAACTCTATCAAAAAACAATAAAATTTTGATTTTGAACAATAATGCTCCATTAATTTTTTCTTCGCTGTAACAACTTAAAACTTGAAATGGATTATTACACAAAATATGAAGTATTCGTTTAAGTTCGTACCGTTTAACGACATGCGGTATATGTAATACATTGCTTGTACCTTAAATAAATTTCAAGTAGGTGAAAATTTAAGAAAGAGAAAACTGCCTATCATAACACGTGTATATTACAGGCACGATCTATCGTGCTGATTGTGAGCAGCTAAAACATGCCGTCATTACCCGACACTTGGAAACAAAAGCAATTCTTTTATAAAAAAAATTATGATTTTTTGTTTATTAAACAATTCTTGAACGGTTTAAAACTCCTTTGTGTTTCTGACAATTGGACGACACGAACATATGAATTACCGCTGATCACAAACTGACACAGGACCTTAAAATCTGACAACTGCGACGATTAAACGTGGAACTGAGGTTCTTACTTGCTCCGTGTATTCGTTGCCTTTTCTAAAGTTTCTCTTTATCTGAAGAGACGTCGGATAAGACGGGTGAAGCGGGTTGCGCATGCGTAGTAGGTGCGACATTACTATTAATTAACACCTTGACTGGAACCTGCTTCGAAGGGTTTTTTTGCTGTGCTTGCAACTCCCGATGCCTTTTCTGGTAACGCTTATTTTGAAACCAGTTCCTTATTTGGAGCTCTGTCATCTCCAGGGCCCCCGCTAAAAGTGTCCGCTCGTCTCGACTAAGATATTGTTGACGAGAGAACACATTTTCTAAGTACTGTAACTGCAGCTGCGAAAAATGGCTGCGAATCCTCTTCTTCTTTGTGGTTGTGTCTTTTTGTGGATCTGCCGAACCCTTCGTCGGTGTTTTACGCGGAGTAATTCTTTCTTTACTTAGATCCTTTGTTTCTACCAAATGATCTCCCTTCACTCTTTCCTCTGCAAAAGCAAAACACAGTCAAAAACTTTAAATAATAACTATATTAAGCCATTTGTTAAAGCTTACAGCATCTCATATTTAATTTATGAAAATGAAAAAGTTCTAATTTGACTCAGAGAGCCAGTTTACAAGAGGCGAGTTATCTGGGAAGGAGAAGGAATCTCGGCCCGAGACAAGCTCCTCTACATTTACCCTTACATCAAGAAATTAATTTCCTCACAAATTGTAAAAATTACACGTTTTTTATAAGAACAACTTAATGAGAACAATGAAAAAATAGAAAAAAAAATGTTTCTAGGTGACAAAAAGTGACAGCCATGCAGCCAGCTCGTGGACGAAGACGATGCGAGAGGATAAACCAGAGCAAGGGTGGCGAGATTTCCTCAAAATACTTGTCAACAATCAGCATTGTTTTTCACTAACAGTCTTTTTGCTTTAATTTCTCATTTCAAAGTTCACACAGAAACAAAAACAAATTGAGACTGAAGAAGCTAAAAATTTAAGAACAACAAGTTTCGGCAAAATTTACTGTTTTTTTTATAGACTAAACGTGTATTGACCCACTTGCCGGATTCATCTACTCTTCGCGCAGTTCCGCAAAGGAAATCCTACATTGCTCTAAGTAGACAGTAAATAGGTGAATGAGCTTTTTTCAACGTTTCCGTGTACTACGTATTTCCAGACGTTAGGATAGTTTCGAAACCGACTTAAGACAGTAATACGTCTGTACAAACTTCAACAAAAATCAATTCAATGCGGAAAAGAAAACCGCGTCATACCCGCATCAACAAACAAAGGGATGGACGACAATCATATTTTAAAGCTTTTAAAACTTTGCCTTTCTATTTATAAATATTGCGAGAGTTTTCTTTGCGGTTACCTTACAATTATTCCAAGAGCGCGCGCTGGATATGAGACGGTAAATAGCCAACGAGGTGCGCAGCGCGAATGGAATAATTGTTTTATTAAATTTTCAAGTCCTACGATACTTGAAAATGACAAAATTTTAATCTGACATTTTTTTGCTCGGCAAAACTTTACAAAGGTAGTGTCCATATATATGAAAATTCGGTATATGGGCTGATAACCGAGATTACGCGAACCAATCAGAACGCTAGAAACGCAATATTCGATAGTTAAAATTTAATAATTTAGATTATACGCGACCTTTCAAAACTTTCAGTCATTTAACTTAAGTCTGCGGTTACAGCGGTTTGCAGTTCTCCTTTTGCTTGTCTGCAGGATTACACCACGACTTCCGATGCGGGATATGTTTTAGTATAACTGACAGAAGAGCTTATAAGAGGACATTCCTTTATTACTAGTCGTTCTAAATAGTAACTGACAAATCTTATTTATATCAATAATATTATCTCCTTTCTTTTATGGAATGTCCTGGTATTTATATATATATATATATGCCGTGGAGTGGGCCGGTTGCCATATTTACGAGTTAGTAATCTTCGATCCCCATACAAATTCAAACTGAAAATTTTTATTACTTATGGTAACTGTAGATACAAAACTGATTGAAAATACTTTGCAATTAATTTGCCATTTGAGCCGCAAGATTTACAACTAAAACCTAATTCCAGTTGCGTGAGTTGGGCCCCGTAATGCCATGTAATGATGTATGGTCGAACTTAGCCGAGTGGAGATGGGGGTTTCAACTCAGCCAACAACTACTACTGCAACTTATTATTTGATTTTCGAATCCCTGAAAACATACGATATAGGTCTAACGGTATACTTATTATGATCCTAACACTTCTACAAGGTTTTAAATGTGTCTAACTAAGGGTAGCATACTTAGCTGCACTCTCCCCAAGAGAATAGACAGTTCAAGCACAGTTGACCACAGATCACGTCCCCTACCTTACCCAACTTTATGGATTATGTCTTGCCACCCAACCCTTCTATAGGGATTACGCCTCCCTATCCAGAGATCACGCTGCCTATCCTACCCTATGATAGGGATCATGTCTCCACACCCTATAATAGAGATTACGCCCCCTACCCTACCCTACCCTATTATATATAGGGATTAGGTCTCCCTATACTACAAAAGAAATCACTCCCCCTAACCTACCCTACCCTACTATGGGGATTATGTCTCCACACCCTACAATAGAGATTATGCCCCTTAACTTACTGTGTAGTCCTCTGCACTCAAACGGATTTATCACCCTACCCTACTATAGGGATCATGTCGCCACACCCTACAATAGAGATTATTCCCACTACCCTACACTACCCTATTGTAGGGATTAGGTCTCCCTATACTACAAAAGAGATCACTCCCTCCTAACCTACCCTACTATAGGGATTAGGTTTCCCTATACTACAACAGATACCATGCCTTCTACTCTATCCTGCTATGGGGATTACGTCTCCCCTACTACAGGGAATACCTTTCCAGCTTGCGAAGCAGCCCATTTGGGGAATGGGCGGGCCCCTCTCGCACCCCAAGCCCACTACAATGCGCCGCTGCACAGACTAACGCCCTCCTGACCCTCATCCCCTTGGTCTCCACACGTGTTGCGCTATGATATCAGTTGCAATATATAGACACTGTATCATCGCTGGAATGAATCATTTATTATATATGCTAAAAACCAAAAGAAAAAATTAAAACTGTTTTTCAAGGCAATCTGTTTGTTCATTGATAGTCAATGGCCATGTATTGAACTCTACGGGAATTTCGTTTCGCGATTTTCTTTGTTTTGCCCACGTTTTTAATTATGCTTGAACGTGCTATAATGCCAATACAATTTTCCTTAAAACTTTCTTCTTTAATTTAAGGGTCGGAATGTTCACTCGGAGGAAAGTATTACAGGTAAAATATGCGGCTGTAATCAAGTGATATCAGAAACATTTTTAAACAGATAAGAAAAGTCTGAGTTGGTAAACGGAATATCATATACCGGTGAGATATTTATTAGTGGCGAGGGCGTAATTGAGATTCGCCGTGCATCTGTAAACAAATACGTTCCACACGATTTGACAATAATGCATTCTGAGAATTAGAAAGCAAGAGTGATTTACAAAGCGCTGTGACATTTTTAGTATCGGACTGCAAACTGGAACAAGGTATTTCTCCTGCAAACCTTCCTTTATGGACCCATCTCCAAAATGATAGGGAAACTAAGATAAAAAAGTTATCAAAAGATATCTGTATAAAACACAATTTTCTGAATATTCGAAGGAGTTGATTTCTAACATTTCTGTGTGTGGTAGAGGTATCTTATTCCTATATACGTGACATTGTTGTAATATCTCTTTGCATCACAAAGAGCGCGGAAACGCAACCAAAATAGTCACAAAAAAGATTTATTTTAGCCTCGTTACGATGGCGCAACTGCTCACGTACTTGTTGGCCACACAAGAAATTGCCTGTGCTCAGAAATATGACGGATGACACGTCTTTATTATTCATCTTAAATGGCCCTTAATTTTAGTGTCTAATCACTAATGACCGCCTAATTAAATATCCCGACCCTTAAGTGATATTGGCGTATAAAAACAATGCTGCCTTCTCGTCTGCATTTCAATGACTATGAGAAAAATCCTACAACTCATTGGAAAAAAACTAAAAGTCCAGACAAATTAAATCTTTGTCTGCGTATTTACAATTTTTATTATGTGACTATACAATTGTCGAGACTTGTTTAAACATGTGTCTAGATATAGGCGGTGACGGTAATAAATGAATAATATTCCCATCGGAAAATATCAAAACTAAAATTTTTATAATATCGCCGTTGTGAAAAATGAAACATTAGCATTACGGCCAATCGTTTCTAACACACTTGTCACTACATTTATTTTTTTGTAATTAAGCAATTTCTATGATTGTGAAGAAGGCCAAAAAAGTTAAAACACGCTTAGTCTATTTAAAAAGCGTTTATTGCAACATTGAAAACAAAAATGTTACTTTAACAGTCAAAATTAACCAAACGCATGTAAATTAGAGTTAATAGTCTTTCTCGGATGGCAACTCCAATTTAAACTACGAATATCGAATTCAAATACAAGTACTTTGTTTGACAATTTCTTAGTCAAGCTATCAGTTGAACTTTTTACTTGATATGGCTCCATCGCCATTTGAGGCAAGAACTGACGTGTTAGCTACATAGCTTAAAATGATAATACATCGTAAATTTGGTATTTGTATCAGATGTAAATTTCACGGACACTTGAAACGTACCGATTCACGTCGATCTATTTCCAAGAAACTTTTTTTGTACAAACTTTTAAGATGAAACACACTAACTCTTGACAGCACTAATGCTGATGTAATTAAAATACCAAAAAAAAGCAACGAACAAGAGAGATAAAATATGAACAAATGAAGGCATAAAAATCTGTTGGTTTCTTATAGTGTTTAAATATTTTTTCAACCGGCCCTCCTCGTGTCAAAGCGATCGAATTACAAAATCGAATTGTTTCAACACTCCAAACCGCCTCTCGCGGTTATCTTGTATTTGAATATTATAAAATGTATTGTGAACACGTAAATCTAACGAGTTTCTGTCTATCAAATACTGGGTTGTCTTTTTCTATAGGAAACGAGATTGGGTTCAACTGCCGAAAAGTCTTGTTCGGTTGTCACAGTTGTTGTCTTTCAGACTTCGTTTAATTTCAAAACCTCTTCAATACTTTCGCTATTCTTCGCTTTGCTGTGCACACACAAGTTTTCAAACATTCAAGTTTTTAAAAATTGCTTTTTAGTATAGTATGAATTAACACATAAAAACAACAAAGTAGAACAAGAAATGAACAAACTGAAAGCTGAGGCTTCAAAAAATAAATGTCTTATGTCTCTAAATTTTGTCTTTTTGTTTTTCAATTTTATCATTTCAAACATGAAACAGATTAAATATGTAAGTATAAAATCAATGCCGCAAAAATGATTACAACCATAGCAAGCCCAGAGTAAGTGGTGTATCTCAATCATTCTGTGTAACTACGTTCTACATATTATTCAGAAGAAAACAGGATAAAAAAGAATGTCACAAATTGCAGATAGAAAGGGGAGAAAAAAACATGCTTTTGCTTTGTCAGGAAAGCCGTTTTCAAACTCTTTTCTCACGTCTTTTATCGTCAACTGAAATCAAAAAATTTAAGAGTGAGAACGAAACATCAACACTCTGACAATCTCATTTATGTTATATCCGCAAAAAAATGTCTTGTTTTTTTTTAAAAAAATTTTGGGAAAAAATGGTTTGATAATAGTCCTGAATACACTTTAACATTTATTGTCAGTGCAATTCGCGCGCGTTAAGAACAATACAAATTCTAGCCTCACGCAACTGGGCCGTTTATTACTACCACAACCAAGAACAATATATGGTCTGTCCGCTCCCTGAACTATGGAAAACCGTATTAGGCTTTATTATAAAATAACAAGTTTCTTCATCTCCTTCCCCCGCTGCTGTCGTCTACGATGTTAGTGCATTCAGTTTCATCCGACATAAAGTTTTATTGCTCAAATGTGAACGGATAATGCTAACCTATGTTATTCCTTAAAGACATAGTTACAAGTTACACATTCTCAGTTCACTTTTAAAAAGTATTTAATTTCTCCATCAAGACTGGATACTGTGATTAAAAAAAAATTCCACAGTAAAATTATAACAAACTATCAAGAAACTTTTAAAGTATACGAATTTGTTCCAAATTTCCAAATATGTATTTTTCACTAGCGCCAACAACTAGCGTACTAAGCCAGACTACAGTTAATATTTGCATTTTGTTTTTGCGACTCTTTCTCTGGGATGTTCACCTCACATTCTTGTAATTTTGTCCGTTTATTTCTTTTTTTGACGTAGTTGCGGTTTTGAACAACAATACACGGAGATATTTGTTTGTAAACTTTTCCGTTTTCGGTCGTAATCTTGGGTGCGAGTTGCCAAAACACGTCGCGCAGTATCGGAACTGCCTTTTTAGCGAAAAAGTAGTTTAAAGCATAACGGAAATACCAATAAAACACTGACCCAACACCAATGGCACTTAGATTGGCAGACAAAGTAATTAATTCAAAATTCTTAAAAAAATCTCCTAGCTAGACGAAGCAAGAGATTTGCCGGAGCTATAATGAACAATAGTAAAGTTCACCAAGCAGATGTACTTATTTGATCAGCTTTCTTGCTAGAGGACAAATTAAATGACGTAATGACTAAAATAAAAAAACAAACTCTACGTGACTTGCGAAGTGTATGAGTCATAATCGGTCTTTAGAGCTCCTTTTGGTTATGCACTCAATTGAATACTTTCCGGCAAATCATTTTAATAGAATATTAAGTATCAAAGCGCTTGCACTCGAAATATTATTCCTGTTGCGCAAGTTTTCAAAAACTC
The DNA here is from genome assembly GCA_028564885.2 of Zoanthus sanctaehelenae. Taxonomy (NCBI): domain Eukaryota; kingdom Metazoa; phylum Cnidaria; class Anthozoa; order Zoantharia; family Zoanthidae; genus Zoanthus; species Zoanthus sanctaehelenae. Next base: position 20,110 of record JAOTRI020099345.1, read on the forward strand.
CTCCGCTAGAAAAATAAAAAACAAAAAAATAGACAACTATGAAAACCAAACCATGCAACTTATCATCATAAACTCTTTGAAGGCAACAAATATATGTATTACGAATGAATAGAGTCTTTATTGGACTGTAAGTTGGAGTTATCTATCTGAATATCATTTCTTCAGCCTTTTGCTTGAGAGGCTGGCGACTGGAAATCCCCCACTTAAGCTGGCTAACTTACCTTCATTGCTTTCAGAATTTGAACAACTCGCGCATTACAATATAAAAACCAATGCGATATAACGGATAAAGTTTGAAAAGCCCTATTTGCCCAGAATTTCTTGAAAGATTTCTTTCTGTTTTGGCGCACTTGTCAACGTGCTAACATTGTTGCAAATGGCTAACAGAGACGAGTGTTCCGTCATTTTTGTAAGAATGATTATTGCAAAGAAGAATATAACAGAAAATAACAAAAACTACTTCTTTTAGAAAATAAAAAATGATGTTTAAAGTCTTTTTTCAAATCCTGACATAGAAATAAGTTAACATAACTGAGTGTGAACTTTGCCACCTTGTGATTGACACGCATAAGGCTAGTGTAGCGACAACGGTAGAATTCTATACAAACTAGAATGAGCTCACCACAATCCAGCTAATAATTTGTGATTCCTAAAATTGAAAATTAAAACATAAATTGATGAAACATTTGAACTTTGCCATTGGAATAAGTTCACTCGACATTTCGCACTTCAAATTTATACAAATTCAAATTCCCGCGGTTAACACAGCCAGGTGCAACGTTAGGGGTCGCCATTTAACCGCTCTAATCAAAGCCTTAAACTGACAGACTTGCTAACTTTCGGATTGCTAATATCAAAAACAAAAGTGCCAACTGACTTGGAAGCTTTCACAAATTCCAGAACTGGTATTTTTGGTTAATGAACTATAGTTAAACATTGCACATTTTTTTTCTAACTTCTGTATGCATGCATGCCGAAAGTGCATCAGCTGTTCTGACAACGGAAACATTTGTTTTGCCAACTCTTTCGTCTCATCACAACTCTATATTAGTATTTTAACTAAGAAATGACCAACTCCACAATAATTAACTATTTTCAAAAATTTAACCTCCACAAGAATGTACTAAATTTATTCTTCGCAGAATATTCGCGGTATTATCTGACACTACTAAAGCACGTACGGACACACAACATTATTAAAAACTCTTATGCCCTTTTTTTTGAGAATATATCTATGTTTTAGAGTCTATATTTAATCGACATTAAACTCAATTTACGTACTTTTATGAATTACATTTCTCACCTCTGTTAACAAAAACTTCAGGAGTTGCAACTCCTCTCTCAGAGTTTGTACTGGTAATGGTTTTACTTCGATACGCGGTGGATGAAGTTGCTGCAGAGCTAGACTCAGTGCTTGGTTGGAAGAAGTTCGCAGTTTCGTTCTGTTGTTCAATAACTCGGGAAAACGGTTGAGGGTACAAAGAAAAGGGATTGTAGTGTCCATATTGCAAACCACAATAAACAGGTAGCGGAACAGCAACACTTCTTCTTTCAAACGGGAAAAGGTAGACTGGACATGCTTTTCTTGGACTTGGAGTTCGATGTCTTGCAAAGTCTTCTTTAAGTATATTCTCCACAGAAAACGGTAAATTTGGCCTTGTCGGCCCGTGCTGTTGTTTTGACATTTCAAATGTAGACCATAAACCGCTGCCTTCTTCCTGCAACACACCAATGATATGAAACTCAAATTATCGCTTCACAAATCAAGAAGCGGACGCCTAAATCATAACAATAGGTCACGTGAGAATTTAAAATTATCCGTAATTAAAGAAGTATTGTCCACAAGAATAGATTACTTCACAAAGAACTGAAACAACATACAAATATATTGTGCCAAATTGGGTAGAAGTTTTGCAGTCTTTAGAATTCAAACTCTTGCTTAAAGTAACATAAATAATACTTTAATTTCTTGTTTAAAGATTTAAAAGTGCTTTCTCACGCCTCGAAAACTGAACAATTATAGACGCGAGTTTCTTGGCAGCTTAAAGGCAAAGCAATACGTCAACAAATACCAATTTCGCACATCCGAAATCTTTATATCAAAGACTTACCTAAATAGAAGTTATCAAACAACGGATTTGAATTGAATGTTTGTGTTGATATGCTCGACTGAAAATACATCAAACAATGCGGCCAATTCTTTTTGTATTTCCGTACAGGACAATTGAATTAACCGAAATCAGAAGTCGTTTCCTGAACGCGAAATCTACTTGAGGTTTTTCCTCATGCAGTGTTGTATACAAAGCTCAAATAATATTTACTTTCAACGTATGCTCCCTAAGATAAACATAACAAATGATAAACAAAGCTCGAGGAATGTGATATTATACTTGATAGTGTGATGTAACCGAGAAATATTTTGCGCCATTACGTTTACACCATATCTTCTTCTAAATAACCTCAAATATTATTACTATTATTATAGAAAAAACTGTCTGGTGATGTCTCATTTAACAAGCACTCTAAAAATAGAGAGAAAATTAAGACTTGAAAAAGAAAGGGCGAAGGATAGAAGTTATAGATTTGCCGCCTTAATTAACACATTGTACTCTTTTCAATAGAACTATCTCCCAATTATTTGTTAGACCACCACACTTTTAAAAATATGTTTCGTTTAATTTGTCTTTTCAAAACTGCCATTGTATTTGTCGTATAAACCTTTGTTTCATTTTTATTTAAAAATATTCGGTAGGGAATTTTCAAACGATTAATTTCCTGTTAGTATTTGATCTGATTTGAAGGTATAGTAAAAATTATATACTATAATCTATGGCGGATTGTCTTAAAGTCTCAATTAGGCTGTTCCATAAGTTTTTAAAAACTCTAAAAGCGTTGTTTAATTGTGAAATATTATAAGCTTTTAAACAAAATTCTGTTAGCCTTTTATGTCAAGTAGTTGTCGGTTTTGCCCACTTTTCATTACTTATTTCAAGAGCACCCCGCAAAGACAGCTAGCCTGAGGGAATGTGCCAACGCTGTTGTAATTGTGTAGACAGAAATACTTTATAGAAACTTTAGCGCTGCTTCGAGTGGCTTCATTTCACACGAATAGTCAACAAACAACCGCTGTCATTCTTTTTATTAGTGAACCTGCCCTCCGTATTTACAACTTGCAAAATTTCAAACTTAAAATTTGATTAAACATTTTATGATTTAGATACATTACCGGTAAATATGGTGTAGCCTTTCTATATTTTATTGATAAAGTTCTTTGATTCAAAAGAATCAAGATGTTTATCGGAAAAATTTTTATACTGTGTTTCACGCCAAAATACTCAGCCGTTAAAAAATGTTTGTTGCGCCGACTTCACTTCATGTAATATTGAGTAGTTAAAAACCGACTCAAGGGTATATATTGAAAGGGTATTGACTCTAGTCGCTTGAGGAACTTAAAGTCTTTGCGCTCTCGTGGTAAAATGGCCAAAGTAGTTAAAATGTACCGGCAAACCAGTTTGGAAAGCCCTCGACATTCCAGACGGTTTTTATTTACTATAAAAAAATACTAGAAGTAGACACAAAGAAAAGATAAACATAGCATTTAAAGACAGAAAATGACACAGCGTGAACAAGTTTTAATTAGCATAAAGATGAAAAGAAAAGAAAAAAAAAAGCACAGATATACAAGCATCTTACTTTCGACTTATAATCATGTGTTTTGTGGATCTCACGCACGACGTGAATGCCCATTGTAACAGGTGTGCGTACATTTTGTGTAAGTCATAATTAGGTTATTCTGTTGCACATGTGTTAGTAAACTCAGCTTATTCATTGAGCCTGATTGGTTCATTGATAAATTAAATGGCATTTGCAAGATTTAGTTGTCACAGCAAAACATTCATACTGTTTTATTAATAGTTACTTATTAATGTCAAATGAATTTAAAACTTCGAAAATTTGTTTTTTAAAATGTTGTCGCTTGCAACCGCTACCTCCATTTGTATGGGACAATTTTACAAAGTGGACAAGAACTTAAAATTTATTTTGATCGTGGAGAAATACCGTCTGGTTTGAAGCAGCACGACCTTTTGATTTTGTTTTTCGCTATGTTTATTATCTAAGGGATATTGTGCAGAATAACATTGTTTTTTGCAGCAAATTAAACTGTAGAAGTGTTTAGGTACGGTAAATGCATATTTTGCCCCTTTGATTTTTTTAAAGAAACGATATGGTTTTCGTTTACGTAACACGTACTTGCTGTAAGAAGGCCTCGCCAGGATGTGACCAGAATACGTTATGAAATCAAGCTTACATAAACAAGAATTCCTTCAAGTAACACAAACGTTTTCTTTTCATTTCAATGGTCTTTGTCTTTAACAAAAAATAAACAAAGACAAGTCTATCTCCGTCACTGATATTGCATTTGATAACACATTTCTTGTTTTAAAATTCTTTTAAAACTTTATCAATCCTTATAACTGTAAAGCATATTAACTATTGAATAGCCGGTATAAAACAAAACATTAAGCTAACAGAAACAACTACAACAGAATGTAGGACTATCAATAAAATACCTTTCCTGCAGGTTGCATGTAATTCTGCTTTTTACAATTAGTAAGCAATACTTCTGTTGTGATTTGTTCTACAATTATTTAATTGTAGTTTGTAATTTGTCAGAGTCCGCCCCTAGGGCGGGAAAGCATGGGAATGTTGGGTTGTGGGAGAAATAGTCGAATTGCAATGAACAAACAAAGAAGCATCCAATATACACCAAATTTATTTTTAAATTCACGTAAAATACCAAATTTGAAAAATAAAACCATTATATACTTAAACTAAGTGTAATTCTTATCCTCGAACTTTAGCAATAAATATCGTCTACCGCGTATACACAAATCCCCTGGTTAACCCTGATTTACTTAATGTTCACTTTTCTTGTATTCCTTGTTCAGTTGAGTTACTGCGAGTTGACGTCATGATTTAAACTCTGAGATAAGAGATGAAAACTAAAGAACCATAAAAGGAGAACGTTTTAGTGAAGTATTACAATGAAATATCAAGAAATGAGCACTACATTACGTAACACCAACAGTGTGTTATGGCCAAGTTACCTGTTACGCTATATTTGGGATAAACAACTGAAATACATTCAGGTTAAAGTTTGGTGTGTCTTTTTCTTGCTCCTCAACAAGAACAAAGCGATAAGCTCTGACCATACCTTTGACTTTGTTGTTTATCCGCTCGGTCGACAGTATAAGGGTACTCCACACAGTTTTGGTTCCAAAATAGTTAATTTATTTTCTACACTTAAGAATACAGTCGCTTGCTCGCTCGCAACCTACTTTTCGGCTTTTTTTTATCCTTTTCTTATTGTACGTTAGTACATAACAAAGGCTGTCGGAAAGTTGAAACTTCAATCGGAAGCTCTTTTCCTGGTAACAAACCAAACACACATAAACAAATAAAATCTCCGTTTAAAAAAACTCTGTGCATCGATGTTAAGTCAGGTTTCAAATTGTTAAAATATTTAGATTTTGATCACTAAAAGAAACTGCAATATAATATATAAGTTAAAAAATTGAGTTTTTTGCTGGGTTTTGCCTGCTATCAGATTACTTGGGCGTAATCTTTATATACAACAGAATTTTGTATATTTCATTTTGTTTGATACACCAACATGGCTCTTTGGTTATCATATCTATAGTCTTTTTTGCCATTTGTGTGAAAACTAGGATTATATAATGACTACCGCTCGCACATATTAGAGACTTGATCCGATCGAGGAGAATAGGATACCGCTGACTGCCTACATGGAAAAAAGCCGCTTTTACGATCAGTTTTATAATCCTGCATGTAAACCTTAAATTTTGAGTGCCATTACCAACGGGTAATGTGCAATTTCTTTGTATCTTCTTGCTCACCTTACAGCTGTTATTTTCATAGCTCCTTTCTTAGTTTTTCTTGTTTCCGGTTGCTTTATATTTTCGCACGTTTTTCACTTCAACAGCCTGAAGAGAGTTTTGCTAGCCTCGAAGGAGGCTTCTACAAACGCTCTCAGAATAATTCTCTTGGTGAAAGCTTTTGAAAACACTCAACTAAGGTAAACAACCAGAAAACTTTTGTGTTCCATCTGACATGGCTTTTAATGCCGACAAAGATTATCCCGACCTAATGGATATATTAACCTCACATGAGTCATAGCGGGACACGTTATCCACAACGGTAACCTATTTTGCTTTAAAACAAACAGTGTAACTTAATGTACAAGGAGAAACTTCCTATACAGAGGGACCTTTGCGTAATGTTAACGGCTCTTAAGGTTGGAGGAAATGATGAATATCAGTTGTTGTTTTATCCTAGACACGGCGAAAAACAAGAACAAACCTGAATGGATTATTTAATTTATCTGATTATTAATTATCATAATGAAAGGTTTGTGAGATTTTTAAAAATTCATATAAAGTTGTTTTAGTGTAACATTAGGTAACAGTGTTTTAACTTAAATTCTCTTTGGACTATCTCTTATGAATTTCAACTTTTCTTTTGGTCTGAGAATACTTAGAGTCAGTCAGTAGAATACCATACTATTGATATCTGAAATGTACCGGCTCATTTGGAGGAGAGCTTTAGATTCTCTCAACATGTTGTTTAGATATTTTAGAATTACCTTTGCCACAAAGACGTTAAGGTCTTCAAATAGAAACAACAAGTTGTTTTTTAAACCAGTCATGGATCAGTAAAGTAGATATTGCGCTGAGTTGCAACTAGAGGAAGAGGACTTCAGCAATCATTGGAAAGTGAAATTAACCGAATAACAATTAGCAATAACAGTGATTTATTACATCAAACGAGCGAGTATCTTTCAATATAATTATGGCTTTCACAATTACTGGCAACAAACCAAGACGCTTTCAACCTTTTTACAGTGCATGAAATATTGTCAGCAAACAATAATCATGACATTCATTGTTAACAAAATTGTGTCAGTCACGATTTAATGATATCTCACGATCAGTTTATGGATGTTCAAGTATAAGATAATGCGTGGCAACTTTCAATTTGTTGCTATCTCTTAAATTCAATATTGATGGATAGAAAAATACTTATAGCCCATGACAACATTTGTATTGAATCCATGAGTTTTGATACTTTGAACAACGAGTGGACGTTTCAACCACAGAGCTACACGAAATCTTAGGTGAAAGAGTGTAGTTTTGAACTATGTTATAAGCCACTCGAAATCATTGACTCTCGCCGATCATTTTGTACATTTTATGGAAAATCATTTATAGTTTAACTCTTGATCAGAAAAAAAGCTCTGTGTTTGATTGCGAGTGCGCAGTTCCTAGTTATAATATTTGCTTCAGAATTCAGTGTTTACTTGTGACAAGGTAAAAAGCAATTTTGAATGTTTAAAAAAAAGTATTGCTTCTCAAAGAAAACCACATTAAAAATGTGAAAAGTTTTATGAAGTTGTATAGAGAATGAAATAAGACAAGGATGACGGGATAATTTACCCCTCAAAACGAGCTCCTAGAATTAATCTGGATAAAAATTGCATATTTGTACCTGCTTAGCTTGTCGCCTTATCAGAACTCTTTTAATGACTCGTCGTGTTTTCTGCAGGATTTCGCTGTTCACGGAGAGTGGACTAAATTCAAGTTGACCAATCCTTATCTTTTAAAAATGCTTGCACTTCTTCTTGCATTACAATTGAATTGAAACTGAAAAATATTGGAATGATTAAATGAAAACTCTTATGTTTAGGAAGTTCCATACACGTTTTTCATTTCAGAAAGCGCAACTATTATAGGCGGCTGTAGTTGAATGTGTCCAATATGTAGTAGCGGCTTTCATCAAAGTTGCAAGAACGCAAAATATATCACTTTCACTCTTGTAATAAATATATAGTTCTCTCCAACGCTGAGTTATTTACCACACAAGATATTTTCAGTTAGTATTCTGCTCGAGAGCCGTTGACGCCCATTGGGCTGTAGCTGTGTCAGTATGGACTATGAAATATATAGAGATGCGTTTACAAAGGTTATTTTAGGGTTTTAGAGAAATAATTAACGCTTTGCTTGGTCTTGGCTAAATCAGTTACAGGCATTTTCAATCTGAAACAAACTTAAACCTCAGTATTGCTAATAATGAGCTGTGCCGATATTTTTTCAGTTAAGAAAGTCGGACTGAACTCACTGAAGACGAAAGTAAGAATGGCAAAAAGATTTGTCGACTTTTCTTAACATTGGTGTCCCCAACCAACTTTAAAGCTGCATCAGTAACCTGATAATTTTGAGATTATCGATCGAGCCATCGTTAAACACGAAGTTCATTAAAAAACATGACTGAAGTGCACGACATTACTTAAATTAGCTTCTTCAAGGTTTGAAAACGAAAACAGCTACAGGTAATGATAAAATTTCAATTTCCACTTAACGATCAAATTACAAAGTAACAATCTAAAGGGCTATTGAAATATCGTCTTTGAGGTAACCGCTGACGACGAAGGCCAAGACTTGTTTTAAAAAACCGCAAATGGCATGGAGTCAAACACTCGACTTGTCATTCCTGGTTTTCTTTTGTGCAATCTTTCATCTCGTGTGACGAAAGAGTACGAAAAATCAAAAAAATAGTGGCAAGATTTTTAGTTATTAAATCATTCATTTAAGATCTTATACTTGTCTTGTAATGAGTATAAAATTAAGCCTTTTTTATTCAGTACAAGGTATAAAACGTATTTCTTAGTTCAAGGCCAACAAATCTTATGTGAACAATTTAGTATTACATAAACTTAATGCATGCAGCTGTTGCACTTGAAAAGAATGCAGAACGTAACAAGAATTCTCGAGAGAGAGAGAGAGTAATTAAGACTCGGATTTTCACTGAAAGACTGAGCTAATAAACTGTGGGTGTGTTTGGGATAGTGTTGGCTTTTTGAAGATAAAACAAAACTTTTGAAGAAAATTTTGACAAACCATTATATACGCGTGTAAAGTTAGGAAAACACACGTATAATTACTATTTGTAATTTGTTATGCATTTTGTTTTTTTTCTAAATCAACTAAATTTTTAATCTGTTCTGTCTCTATACAGAGATATACCATTGAGTATTCTGTCCCAGCTGAACCAAAAGTGATGTGTATTTCTCTGAAATTTTTAGTCGGTTTTCATTTCATTTATGGAAATCGTTCGTTCCACAGGCCAAACAGGAAATTGTGTAGTTTGTTATTCTAACAATTAATTCGCTTACCACATATTACTTCTAGCTTATAACTTTGTTTCGGCATGAGTGAGAACAACGTTTAGACTAAGAATTGTGGAAAATATTTAAAAAAGGTTACAAAACAGAAATATTTCACTGAGATAATAGTGGTAGTAATCCAAATCTAAACGAGATGAACTTTTTTTCAAAAACCACTAGCCCGTAACAATTCAAGGTGTGTCCTGTCGACGGAATTAATCTCCGAACATGAATCACAAACCAAGTGTATTTCTAAAAACATCACGAAAAAGTAACAATTCAAGGAATGTTCTGTCGACCAAACCAATCTCCTTTCAAGAAAGACAAACGAGGGGTATTGCACCTAAAGTAATTGAGAAAACACTTTATATTTCCGCTTATAGATGACCATCAAAGGCATCAATTAATGTATGAAAATAGAAAATGTCACTAAATTGAAGTACGTGTTTCTAAGGACCACATTAAAATTCATCGATAAAACTTTACAAATGTTTTTTTTATTCTATTATCATTTCAATTTTAGTTTCCAAACCAGTTAATTTAATATTGAAATGATAACATAAAAATTTCTGTTTTTCAGCATTTTAGTTTCGAAAAATAAGAATCTCTCGCCACCCTGCCCGGTTTTCTGATTGTTATCACACAAGTATTATATGGAAATAAATGGGAGAATTAAAATTGCTCCTTTAAGCTTTAGAAGCAAAACTAAAGATTGGATTATATGTTTTCATATCGCCTTATAACTAAAATTAGCATGCAGAACACCTTGTGATCTCTAAGTCTAATTTGTACTCTTATAAAAGCGGAAAATATATTTTGTTTCATTTATGTTGTTTTTTATGGAGCGTAAAATTAGGACTATAAAGCAATAACTGTTATTTAGCGAAGTAAATTTACTTATGCACGTGATAATAAAAATATGAATACATGTGAAACGATCAGACGTTATATTGCTATTTTGTTTCTTTATTCCATGCTTCACATTTTTTGCAACCTATTTGATACTCCTTCAACTTTCTTCTAATTTTAGATGTATCAGGAGCTGTATTGTGCCAAAACCCTCTGTTTTAATCTTATTAGATAACTTTTATTAAATGTTTAAGACGGAAAATAATTGCTTAGTCTATCTAAGATTAAGATATTGTCAAAAGTCCGTTTCAAAATGTTTTAAAAAAGATCCCACATTTATCTTATGTGAGAATTAAATTTACAATAAGAGCATACTTTGCCGCCATACGGTACCAACAGGTACATCTTTAAAAAACAGCAGTTAATGTATTGGTTTTTTACAACAAAATGGGGCAAATTAATGGGTACTTTCTCAGTTCCAGAAATGAGTCCATTAGCTGCTAAGGTACGGTCATATGAGACACAAAAAACTAGTACTCCCAACTTGCCGAGCAACATTGCTGCGAAGCGAGTTGGAAGGCGATGTTTCTCGTTTTACCACGCGCGATATAGACTTATTGCGCAACAAGTTGGGAATTTTTGGGTTTCGTATTATCATACAGTAAAACTAACCGTAATGTTTGTATTCAGCTTATTCTTTAAGTAAGACATTTAATCAGGAGTGCATTGCTATTTATACAATTACTCAATAGCTTTAATTCAAATTTGTGTAAGCAATTGAGTAATTATATGAATAACAATCAACACAACAGGCGGTTATATAAGTAGACGGGCTACTCTTACAGAATTATGTCGACATTTCAAAAAAAAACAAAGTATATTTAAACAAAATTGAACAGGAGTAAGTTGCTATCGAAGTAAAAAATGCTATTGAAAAAATAGCAATGGAGCGTTCAGAAAATAGAATGGACAAGCAAAATTTGGCGGTTAAAATACCCAGTACTAGCAATGGAGCTAGTAAAGCACTCAGAGAGGGCAGACCTCCTAGAGGCATATTAATTGTGATCCTCACGTAACATCATTCGTAACATTAGAATTCAAGCAACAAAATTTGAGTGTGCAGGATTTAACTGAAACCAATTGCAGAGTTGCACACAATTTGGGCATCCTGCTCAGTGATGAACAGTGGCTGTTTTGCTTTTTTTTTTTTTTTAGCGGCATTGTAGTTGTCTGTTCAGATATTTATTTACTACAAGTGTAAATTAAAATTGTACCCAACACTGGAGGGGAAGGGAGTTGGAGACGGAATGATGAGAAAATTAAGAATTACAGCACTTTGTAGAGTCTTATGTTATAATGGAATTCTTGAGTGATTGTTGGAACAGAATCACTCAAATATCAAATTAAAAAACGGCAATACCTCAGGTAGACGTATTGGCAGAGAAGATAACTACGAACTGGCTCTGGAAAAAGATCTCATATCTACTTGGCATTTTAATTGAACAAGCAATAAGGGCAAAATCTTAGGCAAAGAAAATAACTTTGCGAACGTCTAAAACGAAGGAAAGTCCAGGCCTTTCAGTCTTGGTTCAAGTATAGTATGACGATTTTGTTTTTGTTTTTTTGCCGATCACTTAGAACTGAACATGCGGAATTTATCTTAGAAGGTCACTGAGTTATAGCGGGATTTTCAGAATGGTCAGTGGTCTTTACAGTATAGTATTATTATAAGATAGTATTAGTAAAATTGTTTTTTCGAACTTTTGAACTTCTTTAAAAAAATATCTGGAATAACTGGAACGCATATTTCATACTGCTATCCAATTTTTTTACTAACAAAAACGCTGCAAATAGCTATACAGATTGAGCTGCTTCATTTCCTGGCAGTAGCAATCAAAGGTCATGCAAAACACCTCAAAGTTAAATATCATGCACGAGAAAATTTTTCTACAAATTGAAATGCTAGTATAGTAGTCTTCAAGAAATAATTAAGTTGGAGTAAAAATTAGTACTATCAAATTTCAAAGTAAAATACTATCGAAAGTTAATATTGTTGAGAAAAGGTTTAGATTACAGCTACATATTAACAAAAAAATGACTACATACTTTTAGTGCAGCAGCAGGTCCATCTCAAGAAAAGTGCTACGTGATATTTATAATTGATTTTTAAGAGAGAAAGTCAAAATGGCCGAAATGAACAATCTTCTTCTGATGCCCACAAGTACTAAGTTAGTAAATAAAAACTGACTATTTAAAAAAAAACTGCAGCATGACATTTTCTCAAGCGTTTATCATTTGTTTATTTTATTCGTTTGAGTACAATATGTATTATAATTCATTTCGGGCGAAATACAACTTTTCCCAAAGTTTTTTAATTTCCACTTGGCACTAGTTCTCATAATCATTATAAATGAGAGGAAATTCAGAATACTTTTACAGAGGTAACGTATAGCAATTAACCATTTATTTAACGTGAAGAACTTTATGAATCATTACCAGTTATGAAAACTGACTTACCTCACGCAATTCAGGCCATTCCATGCAAGAATGATAAATTTTCCAAAAACTGTTTTAAATTTTCACGCCAATGTTAAAAATGTACGGAGCTTATTGTTTTATCAAGCGAGGAAGGACTTTTATCACAGGAAGTCAAAAGAAACGAAATATGATATTAAAAACGAACTATTTATGATCGTGATACCAACTACGCACATTCAGGTAGATCAGAGAGCAGTTAAATATTTTAAACGTCATAGTAGTTAGTACTTACAAAATTACCAGCAGACAACGGGAGCGTCAAAGCTCTTGCTTGTAAACTGAGGTACTTGCAGCATGGTTCTATAGTGGCGCACCAACTTTATGAGGGCTGAACTTGCATGAAAACTATTTTCTAACGAGCTTAATTCACGTTTCTAAAACTCTTCTCAAAGCCCTTAAACGACGAAACGATAAGTTAATGTGTTTCTCAGATTATAGATTATATAAAGCATATTCTAAGACATGACGCGTCCACAGTTTGTCACATGGTTTTGTTTATGTAACAAACGCAGAAAAATTAATGACTGTGAAGCTCTCGGTTCGTTTCGCCCACGCTTTTAAGTTAGATTAAGATTGTTACTTCCTCTTAGCAGGTGAACAAGAGTTAGGCTCACGACTCCAAATATGTTCTTTAATGCTCTAACAGGAAGATTTTAGTACAAACAGAAAATTGATATTTTTACATACGGCGTCATTTCAGCTCATACCCGTGACCTCCGCAAAAATAACTAGTTTCTTGTCATTCTAACTCAGTGGCTTAACCTAAACCTTATAAAGGAATGATCCCTCTAGGCTTGCCACAAGGATTGGAGCTGATTATTGTTAATCACTGTGATTTTAAACTCAATTGACACAATCAGAGAAAATGGCTTCAGATTTGGCGGATTGTTTTGAGGACTGAAAATCTTTGGTGTTATTTACTTTACTTAATGAATTAACTCTATAAATTGATCATTCTTTTATTTTTGTCTTGCAAAGAGTAGAAATGAGGCTGTTCCTAGTTCTAACTTTTATTCTTAAACTAATCAGGATGAAATAAGTCACCTGATTAATGTTACAGGAAAGTAAATCTATCTTTTTTTAACTTTTTGAGCCAGTTGAAGAGATTATCAGTGTATCTAGTTTCTTTTCGCTTATCAATTTGACACTGATGTCTTCAAATTGTAATGTTTCAACAAAATACTCAGTTTAGACAATACTTTAGAAAATAGTTAATAGTGATGGTTAGTCACGCGAGGACCAGTTTTTATGACTAAAGGTCATTTTTTAAAATAAAGGACTTTCTCCTACTAGGAATTTCCTTATGGAGATGGATAATCAATATTGCTAAAAAAAGATAAAAGGTGACCATAAGCTAAAGAGCACAGTAGAAACACTTCTTGTAACCAGCTTTAATCTATAAACTGATGACATCCCTTTTGTTTACATTCGGTGTAGTTTTCTCCTTAACAACTTTATTTATTTTTACTATATATTTATTTATTTATTTTTCAGTCATTTGCAGTAATCAGTTATTTTTCTTTGAAAAATACGATTCGATTTTTTAATATTTTTTACCATTTATGTTTGAAACAAAGAAATGGCAAAACGTTGACATATTTCTGATTTAGAATTGCCAGGTACAAAACTAAAAAACAAATACTGCATGAGAATTAATTTTTAAGAAATTTAACCGACTCAAAAATGACATAACTTCAGTGTTTATTTGTGACCTTGTTAGGCTTGATATAACTAATGTTTGTTGTATTGTCAGTTACAAGTCGATATGTAAATTATAATGCTAGTGCCGGATGTGTTTATGTAAAGACAGTTTAGTTATATAATGTAAATCCAGTAGTCAAATTGATAAATTATATGGTAATTATGAACAGAACTAAAATTACTTCAAGTCATAACGCAGCTTTTACTAAACAGTTGTAAATTAATAAAAAGATATCGATATATCTTGCTGTAACAAAAGAAATTGTATATTAGTTCATTTAGGTAAAGAGTCAGCCGTTAATTCAGCTACTGAATAAATAAATCCTACTTTTCTTTGAAATGACTAGAGAAAAGTTTAACCTAATATCTAATAGTTTTGTTCAGTTATGTTTCTTCATTATACAGGCTTTTTATAAGAAAAACTAATAAATAGACAAACAAAGGAGTCGACACGACGCTTGTAAATAAAAAATTCAGTACTATATTTCCGCTAGCCAAACTAGCCTTCTTCAGGTGTGGAATAAATTCAAATTTGGTTTCAACGATTTTAACGGTCCGAAATAAAGTACCGAATTTTTTATTTACAAACGTCGTGTTGACTTCTTTATTTGTCTCTTTAGTAGTTTTTCTAAGAATATCGTCAACAAGAACTTTACTCCGACGCTAGTAGTTTACAGTTTTGCGTGGTATATATATTTTTTATAAGAACATGCAACTTGGTATATATAAGAACAATGAGGCTCAGATTGGCTGAAGATCAAGAACACTTAAGAAGTTAAGCTGAGGCCGAGGCTGAAAAAAAAGCAAAAATATTTCTAGTTGAACTTGCCGAATCTCGTAATTCATGCTTGCATTGTGCAGAGTACCGAGTATAATCACAAAAGACGAAAAGTACCGTTTCACATTTCGTTTATCTACTGTTGTCCCAAACGTACTCATGTAATAATAGAAGTTCCTAAACACTGTTTATCAATGCCTTGCATTTTTATGATAGCAAGCTGATCATAGAACTAAGAACAAACCAAGAACGAAATTAATGAGGCTGCAACGTGCAAGAAAATAAGAATTGAATTAACCTCGACAAAATCTACTGATTCTGATAAAAAAAGGACTAATTTACTTTGTCCATTCCGCTGTTTACTAATTAGCAACCGGTATTTACTTGTGTGCGCGTTAACCACTAATAAAGATGGTTCTTTTGTCTTGTACAATAACCCGGATGTATTGTCTTTTGTTAACTGTAAGATTCTATGGTCTCAACTAACTATTTGTTGATGTTTTACTGTCACAGCTGGCGATGTTTATAGTGTCAAAATATCTTTTGAGCTTTACTAAATCTCTCAAGAAGCGGAAACCTGTTGAGCATGTCACAAGACCAAGCAATGAAGCAGTCCGTAGCTCTTCTACCGAGTCGACTTTAAAATCTTTATTTGGTGTATTTTTAGTATGACCTATCTCTGTAATGCCGCTACTGTTTAGCATCGTATAAGTAGTAAAGGATAATATGAATCTTTTAGTCAACGTAACATTGCAAAATAAACAAAACTTACGAAATTCGTTTTTAC
Source organism: Zoanthus sanctaehelenae (assembly GCA_028564885.2). Classification (NCBI taxonomy): domain Eukaryota; kingdom Metazoa; phylum Cnidaria; class Anthozoa; order Zoantharia; family Zoanthidae; genus Zoanthus; species Zoanthus sanctaehelenae. The sequence goes on from JAOTRI020099345.1 coordinate 36,004, forward strand.
AAATTTTAATTTATTCATTTCTGAATGGTTATCAGTCATTGAACTAGAGGTTTTTAAAATAGGACAGTTCGTATTAAAAATATCGCTGTTTAACTTACATAACTTATTCAGTATGGTTATATCTGATATGATAGTAAGCGTATTAGAAAATATGTGTTTCTAATTGATTGATGTTATAAAAAAGAAACTTTATAAGCTCTTGACCTTATGCAGGCTATATCTCTTAGTATTTACCACAACATGAATCATACACAAAATTTACTAATGTTTGAGATTCGTAGTTTCACACCGGATATCAATCACTTATCAGATGGCTAATTTGGTTTATGAACATGCAAAGACTAGCGTAACAACAAACTTAACTAAATTTCCAATAGAATTTAAAGCTGAGTGCCTTTGGGTTCTCAACCGGGAGAAAGATCTTAAAAATTAGTTTTTATAGCTAACCGTACAGCTTGTTAACACCAAAACTAACTAATATTTTTGACGGAAGTATTGTGACTTGGGGTACTTGTGTGGCGAGGTTGTCATGGAAACCCAGGGTAAACAAGAATTTTCTGCAGATACGACTGGTAAGATTGGTTTACTCAACGAGTCCTACTTTCAGCACAACTAAAAAATTGTTGACTATTTTCACGTATAGACAGCTTTTGTTTATCTATTGAAAGTTTTGAATTCCACTAAAGACGGAAGTTTTTCAGTTCATTGTTTAGTGTTTTAAAACTCTTTTTAGCTCTGACATCAGCGACTTTAATTAAGAAAGTAAAATTCACTTATAATAGAAAGCAAAAGGCGATATGGAATCTTAAGTGGAAATAAGCACCCAAATGAAAAAGTCACTCCTCAATTATGAAATATTGGTATCATATGCGAAAGCCGAAATTTAAAACTTCCTTTTTCGCATGGGAAAAGTTAAAAGTACTTGAACCGAAACAAGTGGAGCTTTTAGAGGTGAAAAGCTTTCCTTCGTACGGGGAAAAACTGAGGAGAGTGGAGTGACTGGGGGCCGGCGCTGTGCGGGTAATGGAGGACTGGCACTACTCATCCTGTATTTTAGCACGGAAATCTCAAATTCTTAGAAAGCCAGTTCAGTAGACGGCAACAACCCAACAGAGTTGGTGAAGTTTATTGCAGACCCCGCTAATAGCGACAGGTTAATGTTGTGTTTTTCTAAAAACAAAATTTTTCATCAAATTTGTTCGATAACAAATACTCAATGTTTCGATGAGCCGATTTACCGAAAATTGGCGAAGATGTGAAACAGTGAATATTTTCAGCTAAATATTTTTGCGGAATTTTTGTAAGAAAATGTATTTTATATATTTAGGGTGATGACGAGACTCGGTAGGCATGTACGTCGCCTTCCCATCATTAATTCCTTTGCTAATTTAGAGGATAATGCATTAAGAATTGGCAGTTTTACTAATCTTAACGTGAAAAGTTTGACAGTAAATCGCAGTGCCGTAATAGTAGCTAGGGTAGTTTGCCTGCCGACCAAAGAACAAGGGTGAACCGACGGGTCACAGTTTCTAGCAACGTCATTTAGCATTTTGACG
>JAOTRI020099346.1:0-25016 GCA_028564885.2 Zoanthus sanctaehelenae
AATATGGATTAGAGAAAGCTAATTGATTGTTTTGATACAAAAAACTCGAAAAACTTCCTGGACGGGAAATGGTTAGAGGATAACCATGATTTCTGCTCTGGGGGGTAGCCAGGGGGAGATTTCAGAGATTCCGGACTCCCATTCGCGTACAGCAACAGCCGTCTTATTTTTTGCTCTCCTATTTTGAGCAATTTTATTCCATAAATTTTTCATTTTGTTCTATGCTTCCCATAGGAAAAGCAAACATTAATTCCATAACTTGTGTGCGCTTTTGGGGTATTGGAATGAATATTAATACTACCATCACTATATCTAGTATTTGAAAGTTTATTTTTATCTTTAGACAAGACAAGCCAGGACTTTAATGGCCCCTTTACACTGCTTCGGTACATTGGAATAATGCCAGAAAAGTTCAATACGATACTCTAATAAAGTGAAAGGTCTATGTGAGAGTATTTCGCACTTTGTTACATTCACTAATGAATTTTGCAACTTTTGGGGCTATTTCATTAGTCGGACTCATCATCATCTTTATCTCACGTTGGAAACGCCAACTAGTCCGATAGCAGGTACTGCAAAGACAATAATAAATTTAGAAGTACAATCTTCGAGTTGCTATCAACCCTTTCACTCCCAATAAGTTATCAACACTCAACTTCTCCTTACATAAAAAGTACAAAATGAGACGTTTGTGAATGAGAAAATGGGAATTGATCAAATAAAGCAAACTACTGAAGATTAAACAAGAAAATCTCTTAAACTTGTCCATTGAAAAGTATGGACTTAAGTTGAGAGAACTTCATAATCAAACTGGGACAGAAAGGGTTAACTTATTAGATGATGCTGTAGTCTTTTTATATTAACTTGTGTTTGGGCCACTTGTGTACAGTAAACTCTAGCCTCGCGGACACCCCGCTATTACGGTACCTCGCTATAAAGAACAAAAGAAAAATCCCCGGCTGAAACCATAAAGAAATATGTAACAACATCTCTCGCTATAACGGACGCTCGCTATTACGGACATACGGACACTTCGCCTGCTCCCGAACTAAAATTTTCATTGTTTTTCTTTCATTTTTGGCAAAATAATAGTAAGCTAGCCTTTTCATCCATCGAAAAGCCGAGATTTTGTAGTTACAAACCTTGAATGAGACTTTTCATCTTTTGACTCTGTATGCTTTATAAATAATGTTGTAGCTAAAGCAGGCCGCTCACTAGGCGAAAACAGCGCGGCGCTAAAACCGCCGCGAAGAATTCGCCTGGTGTGCGGAGTGAATTTTTAAGCGCAATTGCAGCTGCGGCAACAACGCTCAAACATGTTTGATATTTTTTTCGCCGCGCACTTTTCGCGCGAAGTTTTCGCCGCGTGTGCGGAGGCTGAACGAACTTAGCGCTGGCGCCAATAACCTTTTTCTGTAAATACGCATGCGTAATTCAACATTGAATCACAATTGGTGCCGTCTGTGGAGGTTGCTGGCTAGTTTTTGGCGGTAACAACACATGAGCTGAATTCGCTTAAATTCTTCGCGGCGAAAGTAGCGCTGCGCTGTTTTCGCCTAGTGTGCGGCTTGCTTAAGGTTAAAACAACTTGTTGACATTCCATAAACCCACTTAGCAGAAATTGCGTTTTCATAAATCAGTCAATAAACAAAGTTAAGTTGAAGCAAGAATAAAGCAGCTTGGCAGTACTGAGTTATATAGGTTTGCTTTAAAAGTAAAAGATGGGGGATTTTTACCCGCACCTCGCTGTTACGGACTCCCGCTATTACGGAAACAAACTTACGGCCCCGGGGGTGTCCGTAATATCGAGAATCGACTGCAATTTGGAAAATGTGATTGTGTTTTGATAAAATGCTTTTACAGTTTGCAATCTGTTGTAATCCGAACTAACCATAGTGTCACGTAGCAAGTTGATCCGTTTTTAACCATTTCGTTTTAACCACGTGGTAACCCTTTGTTTTTAGATCTTTTCTTTTAACCACGTCCTGGCCCTTTGTGTTCTGGTTATCGTTTGAGTTAGATATAATAAAACGCGCTCATAATTTCGGCCTCTTTGTGCTACCGTTGTTGTAGGAGTAAGTTGGTCCTCTGCGCTGGCTGAAGTTTAGCCGTGCTGGCTTTGCTAAATTAAGGGTAGAGACCAACAAAACCAAAAAAAGGAAAAGAATAAAAAGCTCTAAAAATTGGAGTCAATTCCCTGTGACAATAGACATAGTTCAGCCAATCAGCAAGCGGTGATTGCAATAGTACACTAGTAAAGTAATACTAATGACATCAAACATTCTAAGGTGGTATATTTGCCGTATTAATAGCATTTCAAAATTAAATCTGTCAATTAGAGGAGATGAAAAGTGTGTTATTTTGTACTATCAAAAAAGAAAATATTCTTCTTAATTAAACTTATAAAATGAAACATTGGATTATTTTGTTCTTAAATCATTAAAACCATTTTTATTAACTTTTACAAGCATAATTGAGATTATTTACCTGATGTAGATAACCTAGGAATGAATCTTTTTCGGAAAGGGTGCCATTAGAAAGGCCTGGATGTCTTTGTCCCAAAACCACTGCTCCTCCAGCACTTAATTGTCGATTTTTTACTACTCCGAGATATTGCGTAATACGAACACCATCAACATAAAGCCGTAGAGAACCAGCAGAGCTGGACCATGCAATGCCGATACAGTGCCAAAAATGAATGTTATTGCCAAGAGTGTACTTAGTCATTATTGACCAGTCCATGAAAACAATCTGTATTTCATATGAAATAATCCGTATCTCTATAAAGTGGTTCTTCACCAATGGAACGTTGTAGGATAATATAGTTCCTCTACTAAATCCTCTAAAACCTTTCATCCAGAAAGCAAGTGTTACATATCTCATGCTACCTGTAGCCTTTTCTTCAGGAAGGTAAACGAAATCCTTGCTGCTCTTTTTGGTAAAAAGAAGGTCGAAGTTATCATTCAATGCTACAAGGTAATGAATAATGAATAGTGAATAGAATGCACAGTTAATAAAAGACATTGTTACGTCAATGTACTACATAGAAGATATCGCACGGATGCGCGAGCAAAGGAAGTTTGTCTTCGAGTAGTAAAGCTATTTCTCGAGTGAGCGATAAAATTCGAAATGAAGAAATAATATAATTATAGTGGTTGGACACCCGAAATAACTATATAGAGCTAATCTTGTCAAGGTTTCCATTTAAACACACGCATCAGACAGTTATATCTCCGAGGGCCTACGGTTTCATCTCTTTATCGAAGAAAACGCGAAGTTATAAGCAACAGCCGATGAAGTTAAAAATGTTTTCATATTTCTTAAAGATACCAATTGAAAAGTACAAAATACAGAAAGTTTTAAAGACTTTCGATAAAATACCTCTGAGATATAGCCGCCTATATTTACAGGTTTTGAGCTGATGACTGGCTAGCTCATAATGCATTCAAGGCACCAAGTTTTTCGTTTCTGTTATTGTAATTTTGCTTGCAAACTTTTAAAGCGACATAAGAGAGAGTATCAATTTTTGCTCTTATCTCTACTTTGATTCAATGCACAGAAGCTTATCTTTATTTAGAAAACATTTTATCAGGTTTAAATTATTTTTAACTTGAACAGCATGTTTTAGTTTGTTTCTCACGCATTAGCTGTATTGAAGGAAACAAAATGATTCGTAACATTTGCTAATTTGCATAAAATCTTCCCGGACGCTTAGCATCTCTGCAATTTATTTCAACTGTCTGAAATTTCACTTGTTTTCCTCTCTTTTCATGATCTTTTCGGACTCAAAGCATTGATCTGGCGGGAATGGAACCCGAGCCGCCCACACGATAGTCTTGCACCAACTAGGCTAACTAGGCGGCGGAAATAAATAATAACAAAGTCACATGGTAATACTAATAATGTATGTATATTTGAAAGTCTAAAGCAGCGAATAAAACAGTTGTGTGAAACTTACGGATATCACAGTTGGTTCCTGTATGTGTGGCAACACACTTGCACTCATAACCATTGATCATATCTATGCAGCGGGCATTCGTAGTACAAGGATTGGATGCACATTCATCAATATCCACATTGCAGCTGTCGCCTGTAAATCCAGCGGCACATAGACAAATACGGTCGCCGGTTTTTGACGGAAGGGAACAAGTCGATTGGTTTAAACAAGGTTTCAAAACGCATGGGTCGCTAAACAACTCACAATGGCTTCCGAAATAGTTCTTCGGACACAGACAGCTGTAACCTGGAGCCGTGTTGTTGCACGTAGCATCATTCTTACACGGAGAAAGCAAGCATTCATTAATGTCATTCTCGCAGTATGTACCGTTGTAGCCAGGTGTACAAAGACACGAGTATGAACCAATATGATCTTCACAAGTTGCATTATTTACACACCTATTGCTTTCACATTCATCAATATTAATCTCACAGAAACGTCCGGTCAGGCCAACTTTGCAATTACACCTGAAGTCATTCACGAGATCAGTGCATGTAGCATCACCTTCACACGGGTTGGAGTCGCATTCGTTTATCTCTTTATCACAGACATCTCCAAAGTATCCAGGTTGACATTTACAAGAAAACCCAGAAGGAGAATTAAAGCATGAACCTTTGCCGGAACAGTTTTGTTCTTTGCAGAAATCAATTTTGGTTTTGCACAAAATTCCTGTAAACCCTTTGGCGCAGACACATTTGAATGAGTTCACTCCATCTACACATGAAGCGTTATTATGGCAGGGTGTTTCGTGACAGTCATCCACATTGACTTCACAGTTTTCTCCTCTAAATCCAACAGGGCAAAGACAATTGTACCCCGTAGTCTGTATTGTCAGTAAAGCAGATAAAGTAATGTTAGTGGATGTTTTCTTCTGAAACAATATGTCATAAAAAATAGGTATTTTTTATTTTTTAAAATAACAGAGCAACCAACTATTGCCACACTTTTCCCTTCTTCTAAAACGTTTTATTGTTGCTATTACTACTACTACTATTACTACTACTACTACTACTACTACTACTACTACTACTACTACTACTACTACTACTATTACTACTACTACTAGGGACCTTAATCAACGAGAACGGCGACGCCGACGACGGTAGCAGAAAACAATAGAAAATACAATAACTGCACGTTGGAATAATGCACCGAGCACGTGCATTGAATTGTCACTAAAATTAAAACGTGAAAACACCTGTTTTGAAGTTGTCGAGACTACGTGGACGTAACAGCAAAAACTTTCTTAGTATCAGTTTAGCTTCATGAAGAAACATGAAATCGTTTTTCGATTTACAAAGCGAAAGGAAAGAAATAAAACCCTAATGATCCGCACAAAAAACAGGGTAAACCAAAAAAGTGATTTCCTGGAGCAGAGGGGTAGCGTGGACATTTTTTCAAGTACGCACAAATACTTGTGGCCGGCTATAAACCTAAGTACACTAAGCCCAAAATAGTGCGTCGTTTAAAGTACAATGAAAAACTAAATTAGAATAAAGGCTTATGTTGTTTTAGTTTTTTTGAATCCCATCGAAGTGGTGTTTTGACCACGAAATCTTGGATATGTACAGGTAAAATGTTTAAAATAAAAACAATTGCCAAAATTTTCTCTGGTCACTTAAAGTACGCACGTGCGTATATGCGCCTAGATCCGTCGTCGCTCACGTTCCCGTCCTAGTTTTTTAAGGTCCCTATCACTGCTACTGCTGCTGCTACGTATAGTATTACTACTACTGTTACTGCTATTGGTACTATTACTACTGCTGCTACTATTACTACCACTGTTACTGTTACTACTACTGATACCGCTGCTAATGCTACTACTTCAACTCCTACTATTACTACTACTGCCTCTACGTACAGTATTACTACTATTGCTGCTGCTGCTACCACCACTACTATACTGCAGTGCTGCGGCTACTTCTCTGTAGTACTGCTTCTGCTCCTGCTGTTTCTGCTGTTACTACAAATATTTCTACTCTTACTACTACGATTGCTGCAAATACTAAAGAAATTGATTTGGTAAGAGGGAGGGGGGATTCTTTTAAACGAAATAAAAACACTTTTAAAACGAGTCCTTTTAGTGTTGATACAAGTACTTTTTAATTAGCCAACTTTTATGCATTTTCTCTGTTTAAGGACATGTTGCACAATTTTTCAACTGTCGCTATGTTACAAGTTGCTGAAGAACTTGCGCGTGTAACATCTCTTTGCAACTGGCAATGTAACGTTGCAAGTTGCCGAAATAGTTGAGCAATTTCTGCTTTTGTCAACGTTGCAAAGCCAGTTGCAGCGTGCAACATGTCAGCAACAAGCCTCGTCCAATCAATGTGAAAATCTATAATCAAATTATTCATAGACATGACAGTGCGCTGATGTCTAACTGTGGTTTTATCCTAGACAACAAACGAGATTCTTGCGAGTTACGATAAAAATTGCTCTCGTCTGACATGTCACAGCAACTTGCAATTTTGCGTTATGGTCAGCATTGCATTGCAAGTTGCTGAAAAATTGCCCCATGTAACATGTAACACAATGTAAAGAGAGCCTTGTAATCTTGCTTTGTTGGTGCGTGTGGTTCAGATGAACACTATCTACGATGAAACTTTCAACTGGCATTTGACAAGGTTTTGATGTAATATATCAAACACGAGAGACAGTGTTTCATCACATTTCCAAACACCGAGAAGAGAGTTGAAAATACGACGCGCAGCGGAGTATTTTTTAAAGAAATTCGAGGTTTTTGGAAATGTGATGAAATACTGTCTCGAGTGTTTGATTTTTCTTCTCTATCGAAACTAAAACTAAGGAGTAAAAGAAGAAATAAAAATATCTTCTAATTAAGATCAGATTTCCAAACCACGGTCACAGTAATGATTCTTTTGTTTTAACTTGATGAATTATTAATGAGTTTGAGAAATACAGATAAACAGTGCAGTAAAATGTCTTGTGCAATTTTTTCTAATTTTTCTGTTGAAGTTGTACAAATTCTTTATACAAACTATGGATGATCACATAACTGGATGAATATTCTTGTTTAAAATAAATGGACCGATAGGTAATAAACAGGGGTGAGGGGCTTCTAAATTATTCCGCTAATAAGTTTATATGAATCCTGATTATTGCTTATCGGCTCATAATCGGGGGTTTGATAAAACTATCAGAGAGTATAAGAATTTTTAATCAATACTAGAACGAAAACAACCCACGTCGAAGAGTAGGGTAGTGATCCCGGTCTTGCGGTCTGTCTGTTCTTCTGAGGGAATTTCTTGATGATATTACATGTAAGCCGCTCTAGCGGACTATCTAAGACCCTCAAATGTCAAACCTCGTACTGATCATTGTAGAGCGCCTTTGATCATATACGTATGGAAAAGGCGCTATACGAATGCTAAAGTTTATTTTATTTTTATTTATTTCGAAACTAAAAATTCATGAGCTTGAATACCTTAACCAAAACGTCAGTTTGTATAAAACCTGAAAGACTATGAAAGTTGTGGAAAACAAAAATACGTTCTTTTATTTAAAGAAATAGAACGCAATCTTCGAGGCTTCATAACCTGGGCCTTTACTTCGTGTAGAGGACATAAATGTTTTGAACCAATTAAAAGAAAGATAAAGCTTACCCCAACCTTGTTTCGGCCAATCACAAACCTTGTTTTATTCTGTGACCTCTACACAAAGTAGGTGAAAAACGTGCCGAAACTGATTGGAAGAATTCGAGAACAGATCAATGAAAATTCAAGAGCCACTACAGGTTTCCAAATATTAGTGATTCTATGTATAAGATTATATGAACGAAAGAAGAAGTACAATACTTATGAGATCTAGCATAAATAGTATACGTGTAATGTTAAAGGTTACCATTCCCCTTAAAAGGCTTGGTATTGTTAGTCCCAAGGCCCTGGATTAAATAACTAACCCTGCGTGCCGTTAGTGCTAATCGGTTTTCATCAAGTATAAATTAAAATTATAAAATGAAAGGATAATGTCTAATGACAGCTAACAACATAGCAGTTCCCATTTTAGTGGATTCAAGTCAGTGCCAGTTCATGTGTGCTAAATATACTTGTAACTTACTATATTTTTCTTAAAAAATAGCACTTTCTTCGAATACAAAGCTGTGTTAAATATTCATATATTCTGATAGTAATGTTTCCTCGAAAACATTTAAAAATTCATAGAACGATGTTACATTTATTATACATTTAAATTTACCAAAAGGTCTAGAAAGCAGCAAAACTACCATTGATGATTTGATCTAAGTAAACACACAACGCCTCTAAGTTTGACAAACATGTTTCGATACTACTAGTGTCATATTCAGTGTTACAAATAAAATAAAAATTACTCAATACAAGTACTAAAAAGGAATAAATTATACTGACAATAGTGTCATCTTAAATAAGAAATGAAAATCCCTTAATACAAGTACTAAAATGTAATGAAAAAATTAAAACTTTTAAATTTCTTTACTAAAGTGGTTTTGAATTTTAGAAATTAAGCTCTCTATCAATTTTGATGTTAAACAATTTATGCCCGACAGTTCTACTCGGTATATAATTAATAAAAACAACACTAAAAATTCAAATTTCGTTTTGTTTTATAGTCTAAAAATAGCTTTGCGAGGAAACAAATTTGTTGAGACAGCTGTTTGCATTTTGAACTTTGGCTAATTTCCAATTGTGGCAAGATCAGAAACTGGAGATATTTCTTGAGCAGTCGACTTAGATTTGTTTTGTTAAAAGAAAATTAGTGATGTGTGATGTCTTTAAAAACGCTGAAATGAAGGGAAAAAAATTGTTGCCTATCTTTAAGTCGGCAACTTTTTAAAAAATAATCATTCAAGTTTTTTTTGTCCAAATTTTAAGTATTTTCAATTCCGTATATTTATCTGCTTTTCAAGATCGGCAACAAATGCATAATTTTGCTAATTAAAATCTGTTTTTAAAGACAAACAAAAGATAATATTTTATTGGACTCGGCAAGCTCTCCTAACATAAGTAGCACAATTTTTGTTCTAATGACAAGAAAAAAAAGAACTGTCACTTGAATTGTTTTTGTTTTTAGTTAATGTAAAGTCTTTATTGTGGCTGTTGAAATATTTAATCATAATTTATAACCTCTTTTCATACTTTAATTTAAATAAAAGATGCAAAAAATCACAAATACCTGATTAATTTTAATATTCTAGTTTTGACATGTAGTTCACTTTACACCCAATCATAAACTTGTGTAAACTTGCATAACTGCAACAACTTTAGATACTTTTGTGATCGGAAAATTATGATCTTTTCAATAATTTTAGAGTGTTCCATCCAATGAAACATCGGTAAAATGATTTACTAGTGAATCCAATATAAACGTTGCTTTGTATCCAAAGAAGTTTTGTTTATGTTTTATATAAAAGACGCAAGCAAACTTATAAATATAACTACGAAAATTTGAATGAATAATTAACACAGGTGAAATCTCTCGACGCCGTTAAACGTTGCCGTCTGTGGAATACTTACAAAATGTCCTGAAATTTTAAAGACGTGAAATTATGAATTTGCTACAAAAGGAACTCGATCCGTTTGAAAATAGAGGGATGTTTGGTTTAATTTTCGAGCGGTCTCATGAATTAGTTAATCAAGGACAATGCAACTCTCGCTGCAGCGTGTTATGACTCTTCAGTCTGTGGTAAAATATTCTTATTAATTCGTACAACGCTTTTCCTGATGTGGATTAAAGAATTTTAACGAATAAAAGATGGAAAGCAGCGAGTCGGGAGAAAACTGGTTAGATTTTGCGTGTAATTGTAACTCTTGTGCTATCTCGCCAGTACGAACGAACCGTCCGCTCCACAAACTTTGCACACAAGAGTTTGTACCGTGTTATGGTCGTGCGTTTTGCCTCACTGTCTCTCAAAAGGGTTACGAACCCGGCAGTCGAGCTGGCAGTAGTCTCTGCTTGTACGATGTACAGAAGTCCAGCGACACAACGGCCAGTGAGCGTTCCGTTTCATCTCTTGTTCAACACAGAAAAACGCGTACACAATCAAACAGTTCAAGTCTCGACGAATACTCGAGCGATAATTCCTTTGGTCAAGATTATAATTTTGTTCCAAGGCAAAAATCTTTGCTTAATTTGCCACAAAAGAATTATGCCAAGGCAGAGCAGACAAAAAAACTTAGAACCGACAAAATCAGCGACAATAGGATTCAACAAAAGGGAAACGAGAAATATTCTAACGAGCCGGTTAAGTTTATAAATGTTTGGTTTGGGAGTTTAATTGAACCAAATTTGCGGGATTCTTTGCATCAACCGAACCACCATTATGAAGACTTTGTCGATTCGGGAAGGAATAACAAATTTCTCGAAACGCGACGCCATGTTTCTCCACCGAAGGTGAGAGCTGTAGTATGCCGTTAGGTATTTTTAAAGCCGTCGGCCTATTTAATAGCGAAATATTTTAAACCGAAGGATTATTTAAAAGATGTTAAAATATTTTACCTTTATTATTCGATTATCTGGAAAGGACAAAAAGAATTGCATCTTCTCTCTTAATCCGATATTCTTATGCTATCTTAAAAAGATATCAAAAATATAACTTCTCCAAACTAATTATCAAATGTTATGTTGACAGCAGAATCTCTTGTTTTATTCAGTATCATCAAAATAGAAGTCGAAAACGAGTAACGTTTTCTATCAAAAACGATTCTTTTGCCAAGGTTTATTTATAAAACTCGGATATCTTTTCTTTATCACATGTAATGTCTGTTGAGCAGATTGTATGATGTGTTGTAGACTTAATAAATATTTTCAAAAAGTTACGGGTGTCTAGAAACGAGATTCAGAAGCGTTACTTTGCAACTTATACTTCTTGCGTGATTTCTATGAAATTTAATTTGTCTGGTGATAAATCGAACTCTCTTCATATTGAGGTCTCTAATTTTTGTTCATCTTGTCTTGGATTTTTTCAAAATATCTATTTGTTTTAAATTGTATTCTTTTGGCTGATTGCCGGGCTCCGTGAATAAATTTTGCGTGGATATTGTTTGTGTACAATATCCCGTCTAAAACAGGAAATGATTTTAACTCAGTTTACACCGCCTCTTGTTCTTTTTGTTTTTATACTGGTACCTGTTTTTCAATTTTTTAAAATTTAAGCTCACCGAGGTTTATTTTTGTAGTTTTTTTTCAGTTTTTTTCCAAAGTCTCTTTCTAACATTGGTTTTGTTGTAAATTAGTTTCAAGTGGTCGTTTTTAGTGGAGCGACGATCGAAACATATATCTCTACCTGAACATACACTTCACAAATTTCGTGATAAAGTAATATGTTTGATATAAACGTATTTTATATTGTAACTTTATTGGTGAATAGTATCGTGCCTGGTATAGAGTTTTTCATGTTTTGTTTGCACGACTTGTTTAAACATTTCTAGCTACTTTTGACGTGTTTTTCTTCATCCAATTACGAATTTGGATATTGTTTTATTTACAAAGGTATTGAGGAGGTGGTTTTGCATGGGTCCATGTCACGACATTGAATATTTTGACAACTCGATTCTAGAAGCTGTTTGCTTAGAGTATTGACTTGTGCGGAAGTTTATTTTCTGTCAATTATATCATATGCTTTTCATTTTGTTTATCAAAAGGCGTTCAGAAAGAAAAACTCATACTCTGGCCTGGGTAAATTGTGACCGTAAAAAAAGGGTTTTTTAAAATTCGAATAAATATTACACCGTGGTGGAAGGGTATATCTATTCTGACGTTTCTGAGTAGAGTCTGAGTCAAAACACGGACGCTGCATTTCATTCATGAGATTTAAATCCGTTTGGGCTTTTGTGGTTTTGCATGAAACACTGGACATTATCATAACTATTGACAGTTGATAACTCAATCATCGCTTTAGCCAATTACATATTTTAAACAGTCCGGTAGCTTAAAGTTGACGCAAGACAATTTTGATAACTCTAGAAACTTGTTATAGGACTTGTTATAAAAATATTTTGAAGGCGAAGTCTTTGCAGTGGAGTAATAAAATGTTTTTAAAACAAATACGGCTTCTACTATACTCGAAATTAAAAGAACTGTTTACTTTTAATGAATTTAAAATAAAGATTACGCCTTATATCCGACGTTTCGTAACCACCATGGTTTTTAAAACATCTATTGTTTTCACAAGCTTAAGAACTGAATTCTTCACCAAGTATTTCGTTACTCCTTGATAATGGAACCATGGTGGTTCCGAAAAGTCGGATATTAAGCGTAATCTTTATTTTAAATTTAAAATCTATTTACTTTTACCTACTTAAATCCCCTATCAACTAACAAAATATACATTTTAGTCCAGATCATAATCTTTCTATTGTTCAGTTGTTCAATAGCCTTTATAAGTGTTTTAGTTATTTATTTATGTTAGTCACATTAGGTTTAATTCCTTCTTCCCACACAGTCCCAAGAGACACAAAAGGCGGGGCCGGGGGGTGTTACACTCCCTATATCGGTATGATAGGGTTGCTTGTCGGATTTTTTAGAGGTCAAAAATGGCAAAATAGGAATCATAAATTTTGCTATCAGGTATATTTTAGGGTCGAAAAGTTTAAACTTTGATATTTGTTTTGTATTTTTTCACATTTCCCGATGGGCATCCCTGTTCTTTTTACCCCAAAGTACGTATACCCCCCTTCCCCCTCCTCTCCAGGGACTAGACGTATCGGTCATGCTGCTGTTCCAAACAAAAGAAATCTGCATCAAAATCCTTGAGTTCAGAGCATACCAACATGGCCGCCATATAAAGTCGGGTGAAAACCGACAATACTCCATTTTCGCATGGAGGAAGGCAAAAAGGTTGTGTGTGTTTAAAAACAATAAAACGTTTCACGAATAATGACTATTAATACTAATTTAATACTTTCAGCTCTTAAAATATAAAATGAAGAATAAACTTAGTTTTATTTGTCCATAATATTCGCTTAGTACTGAAATAATATTCTATAAACAAGGCTAAAAAGTTAATTTTTAATCATTATAAATTTAAATCATTTTATAATTTTTTATATGAATTTATTTTTCTTTATGTGCACAGTGTTTTTTAAAAAAATGCTTTTACACTGTAATGAAAAAGAATTTTTACACTGATGACTAGACTCATTGGTCTGCTTTTCTAGAATCATCGACGCAGCATTTCATTTGAATATTTTAAGCAATGAAAGTGATTCTGGCCATTGTAAATCTTTCAAAGCATGATGGGAGCTAAGATGTTTTGCCTACAATTTTTAATTATGTGTGATTGGTAAAGAAAGTTTAGGGTAACGTTTAGGAAAAGTTTCTTCCTGTCGAGTCTTTTCTCAGCTTTTATCCGATTCTCAACTTTTATAATTTTGGAAAATATCTTCATTTTAATATTTAAATAGGAATATACGCCTGAAAGTTTTTAAACTATTTCACTATGTAATGATTATTTTAGGAGCTCGAGAAAGCCTTGGACGATGCTTCAGCCGCCACAGACATCTCAGGGAAGAATCTCCTGAGCCTGCATGACTCCAGTACAGATTTAGAAGCAGTTGACGGCCAATTGCGTGCGTTGAACACGCGCGTAAAAGATCTTAAGGGAAAGATGGTACGGTTCGAGGAACACTATGATGACCACCTGAAGAAAGGAGAAGACTTCCAGAAAGCGGTTGAACGGCTTCTGGCCAAGTTTGGAACGCAAAAGGAGGAGTTATTGCAAAAAGAGGTCAATGAGAGAAATTTAGACGAAGTTAATCACAAGATTGCTGAGCTTGAGGTAAGAAATTTCCGCGACTTTGCTTTGTTCATCGTTATTATCTTATGGGTAGGATTAATTTACACAAGTTGTAATATCTGTGCCCTCTAGCCATAATACGCCTAATAGTCCAGTTTCAAGTTCCCTGATAACGCTGGATATAAACAACGAAGGCGCAAGTTGCTCAGAGTAAGCCTCGATGTGACGTTAAATATTCACAAATTCCAACAAGAACCTACTGAAGCTGAAAGTATCACAATACGCTGACTAGCAAATGCTTCATAAAATCCTTGGAATTTTTGAACATGTAGCTCGAAATCGAGGCAAAGCCTGAGCAGCAGCGCCCTCGTTGTTTTTATCCAGCAGTACTCTGGATAATTTGAAAACGGACTATTTGGTCTTCGCCTTTGCCGAGAAGTTCAAATAGCTCTGCTTTCCATCCTTCTGTGGTAGGTAAATGTGTACCAGCGTCTGCTGGGAGCTAACATGCGTTGGATTCGCGTCCCGTCCAGGGGAGAGTCGAAGACTCTCAGTAAGCTTAACTAACAGGAACTGGAAATAATCGCCGGACCAATGGGCCAATCTCGGCGAGTTTTGTAAAGAAGAGTCACATTTTGTAAAATGATTTAGCTAAGATGAGTGAGAGTGAGGAAAAGATCTCGGCATAAAAATAACCAGTGAATACAAAGCCTCTATATTGTTGAAGCTGAGGAAAGCAAAAATAATCACTATATCTCACCTCAGAAAAGGGACGACGGAAAACCAACTAAAAGCTTACTTGGAATAAATTCTACTTAATATATTTAAAATATATAACACTAAAATTAACTTTTAAAGAATAGTCAGCTAAAATTATTTACAGTGGTAGGAAGAATTCTTCACTGTTTCTCGTTATTTTCAGGCTTTACAAAAAGAAATGAGTCAAGAAAGGCCTGTTCTTAGCACGGCAACAACTTCCGGCGAGTGGCTAATCAGAAATGCAAGAAAGTCAACTGCTAGGTAAAGACACAATAAACTGAATACCATGTAGTTACTTACTTACATTGAACAAGAAAGAATTGCCTTGACAGACAAGCAACAGTCCTTTCGCAATTCTTTCCGAACCTCTATATAAATTTAAAGGATAAATGTGTATAGAAGTTTACGTATACTTTCATATAAAGCGCTCAGTGACGTGGTGGCAGAAGTAACTCTACATGCATAAGTTAAGAAATTAGAGTTTTGCGCCAAAGCACGTGTAACAAAATATTGTTCAATTAAAAGCGATCTCTCTTTGTACACAGATTTAAAAAAGAAGCAAGTTAATTGACTAGTTTGCGTTCTCCGTATTTTTGACGTATATATACATAGTTTTGTGGCAGTTGCTTGATGATTGCTTCGCGAGAAGAATTCAACTGGGAGTAGCCTGAAATGAATTAGTTTGAAATAGTCCCGACTCCATTTATTAATTTGAAGCTCCGGTTTTCCATGTCGAGGATTTTTAAAGTGATGTTACCACCATTTATGCGTGACTTTCAAATAGCAAAAGTTTATTCGTATTTCCATCCTTTAACCCTTTCACTCTCAATCCGAGTTATCAATACTCAAGTTCTCGTAACATAACAAATACAAAATAAGACTCTTGGTTATGAGAAAATGAGAATTGATCAAACAAAGGAAACTACTGATTATTAAAAGTAAAATTCTCTCGAAGTTGTTCAATGAAAAGTATTGCTTCAACTTGGGAGAAACTAATTGTTCAACTGGGAGTGAAATTGTTAAAGGTTATGATCTGAAGGGAGCTAACCTGCGACGGATTAGTGCTTTGTCTAGCAGGAGCCAGACACACATTCGCGTAACACTACAGCAGCGTTACCAGCTAACTAGTCACTTTCTTTTCTCTTTAGAAGGCTAGAAGATTGGATAATTTTGCTTTATGTTAGGGACAAAAATGAGTCGTACAAGATGAGTCTGTTTCCTGTTATGATTTGCTTTGCTGTTACCGGTGGAAATGTAAAGCATTGACTATTTGACGTTTGTCGTATTTGATTCTGCAATATGGAGGGAAGCCACAAACTGTTAAACACAAAAGCGAAAGTAGTCACTCGATTGTCGCTGTAGCTGAATGGCCCTTTTAAACGGATCAAGCATGTTTGTCAAACATAATCTAACGTTTTTGATCAGGGTTGGATGCTGGACTGTTCAAAGGAATCCAACAATATCCAATAATGTTGGATCTCTGTACCAAGCCTATAAATATTTTTTAACAAGATTACGTATTTTTAATAACTTTAGCGTAAATGTTGGACGATGTTTGATGAAAAGTTTGAACAAAGTCAGACTTCATTCAACATCATCCAACATAATTGATTGTGCTTTTCTAGCGCGTCAAACACCTTGCTTCCAACAATGTTTAATAATGTTTGACCAGCATGTTTGATCCGTTTAAATGGGCCTTAGCAAATACATGTAAATTATGTTTCAATGGTAATCCACTTGAAGTTATGTGCTTGAAATAAAATACTTTGCCTGCTATTTACCCATTTCAACTTCGTTATTCAAAAGTAATTCATTAAATGATTCACTTGACCTTGTCGCATGTTTAACATATTTTTACTATTAATGAACCTCCATGAGCAATTTTGAAACAAAGTGCATTATATATATGGGAAAACTATCAAAATAATCTCTCCTTTTTCAATATCTAGTTTACCAGATGGACGACCTGAGAGCGAGGTTATCCCGACTGACGTGCGCCAAACGTTGAACAAAGTAAAAGACTTAATACACGACTTAGAAGGCACAATAAGAGATCGAAAGAGGTACTACCATAATTTGAAATTCCAAGATTTGCCCAGTGTCTCAGCTGTAGACTCAAGATTCGAGGAAACATTGATAAATTTCCTGTTATGGCTTAAGAACACTGAAGACATTATTGGTAGGGAAGAACCGCTGACTTCTGATTTGATTCAGTTGCGAGAGCAACAAATCGCTCTTTCGGTAAGTAAATTAAGAGGTTTCATATAAATGCAATTGTATGCTGTTTGGGGATTGTTTTGAAGTGTACCGTATTTTCTCTATTATTAGAGAGGGGATTTAATAAATTTGACAGAATATCAATGGCGTGACTAACAATTTCTTTCATTTATCCATTTTCCGCACACATGAAAAGAGACAATTTTAAGTTTTTATATTAGTTGTCAGTGTCTCGCAATACCAAATAAAACTGAGTTGAAAAAACTACCTAAACAATCAAAAGACCAACTAAACTATCTTGCAATAAGTATTATTAGTATTTGAATGATCATTAAAACTGCACGAAAATCTTACTTCATTACGCAAAGTGTATTTGCAGTCGTACTCTATTAAGCCCCCCAGGGGGGCTTATTTTTTTGTAGTTGAGAGGGGGGAGAGGGCTTAATAGAGAGGGGTAGGGGCTTAATATATTTTTGGTTTCATAAAGGTGGGCGTATTAGAGAGGGGGGCTTAATTGAGAAAATACTGTAGCTAAATACACAGAAATGGCAACAGGTTTTTTCTGAGACCGTTGTCTTGTTCAGCATTTTATTCTTGCGACCGTCATTCTACACTCAAATCACGTTTCTCTAACGGCCCACTTCTGTCGCTCTTAACTCTGTCTTGGTAAATTATAGTTTCATTTGACATGCTATGTTTTGTTGTAATAAATAGGGCAACGTTTCTTATAATATAAGAGTTTTTCGTTATGATTATATATTATCACAGATATTACTACTTTATCGCCCCCGCGCGGTTTTGGCATATACTTATATGGATTTGAATCAAATAAAATCTCATGTTTTCATAGTAGGTCAAATGATCCCGATTTCAAGACATTAGGTATGCTTAGTCATAACGGGTTATTTTTTAAACTTATCACGATGTCAAGATCTGAGCGGCTGAAAGGCTTTTGGAGCAAAAAGAAATTGAGTAAATAAGTCAGTAAATAGCTAGCTTTGAGTAAATAATTTCGTTTACAGTTATTTGAGTAAAACGATAATAAATCAATATCGAATGGAGTTGTTTGATAAAAATCTTGATTTGTCAGACACAAATCGCTGTTACACTGAGTCGACAGACTCGATCCCAAAATCTGCTAGACGCACAGATCAGAAATTGCAAGTCAAAATCAAACTCAGTTTTGACAAAGATTAGCCTTGCTTACTTAAAAATGTGCTACACTCTTCTGTGAAACAAAAACATCACACTTTTCCTATTAATTTTGTTTTGTTTTGAAGTCTAGCAGGTTCTGTGTCCCAATAACTATTTCACAAGTTCGATTAAATGACCTTACAAAATATCACATCATAGGATAGGCGGGGGCAGTTGTAGTGAGAACTATTCTTATAGTTAGTATTTTTAATCTAGTAATCAATACCTGTATATAAATTCATGGGTAGACAAGGAACTGGAACAAACTAACCTTTCGTTACTGAATGGTTCCATGAAATTCACTAGCCGCAATCTCTGGCATTGAGCCATGAAAACTACTGGCAAGCAAAGTCAATATTATGTTACGAGATACAGCGCATTAATAACATTTAGTCAAACTTCTAAATTTCAGGCTATCAGAAGAGACGTTCTTTCTCATCAGCCAACATACGAATTCATAGAGGCCCAGGGGGACAACGCTCTTAGAGCGGCTAGACCAGGACCTCAGAGGGAGGAATTGGAACAGAAACTCGAAGAAGTGAAAAAACGTTGGAAGAACGTAACGGAACACACCGACCTGAGACGTGCACAGTTGGATGAAGTTTTACCATTGGCTCAGAAATACCATGATTCTTTAAAAAACGTGGAAAGCGTTGTTACAAGAGCGGAAACTCAGTTGGAATCCTTTAGTGGTCCTGTAATTGATCCTGATAGAGCGAAGCAGCAGTTAAGCGACATCAAAGTGAGTCTAGGCAATAATGATTGAAGCAGGTTATGGGTAACTTTTCTAATAAATTCGTCCTTGTTGCTATAAATATTGTAACAGTGGATTTTTAGTGAACAGTGAGCAATGAACTACACGTTAAAAATATTCTGTACTTGCATTTTGTTACAAAAAGTTTTCTTTTTTTCGGAAGCGACCGCAAATCAAATTTAAGTAATAAATCTACAATAAATAAGATATGCAATCACATGCGGAGACGAAAAATCTCCACTGGAACCAATTTGGTGAGTGTACTAATCTATAATTACTGTTTGAGCTTCCTAGTGATAAGAAACTTTAGATTTGGTTTCCTTATTTATAACAAATACATACATCTCTTCCATTGTTGGTAGGCTGTTTTATGTGTTGTTGAAAGGCGCGAACCAGACGTTGGTAAGATGAACAAGTTGGGCGAAGAACTGGCCCTTAAACTTGAAAGAATCCATGGAGACGCGTCAGACGCGCAACAGAAGCAGAAGAACGCCAACGACCGATACGAGAAAATCCGTCGAACACTCCTGGAGAATGAACGAATGATCGAGTCACAAATGAACATGACCAGTCGGTTTTTGAATGCTCTTGAAACGTTTGATGCTGAGTTAAACAAAATGGAAGCTGCAATTCAAGATGAACCATTAGGAGAAGATCCGCTGGTGTTGAAGAAACAACTTGATGAACTCAAGGTTGGTTTTTTTATTGGTTATAGTTTTTAGAACATAGATGGGCAAAAGTACTTGCTGCTGATTGGCTCATGAGTGAGGGCTTTTTTCTTTAATTGAGGGCAAAGTTACATTGCGCTGATTGGTCACAGGTTTGCAGAATGTTGTTTTGGCCAAAATTGATAAAAACCACGGAGTCCAAGAACCAAACTCCCGACAAAACTCGCACGAAAACATTTGTCCTTGATCTGAAGGTTTCTTGTAAAATTAAGAATTAGTTTTGGAAAACTTTTAAAAACACTCGTGAATTAGTCCTTAATTTTACTCGGAGCTTTGCGATTACCCATACATTCAAATAAGTGCTATGATGATTTGTTTGAATTAAAAAAGAAGTCAAGCATCCTGACTCGTGGAGCCCTCTGGATTAATCACACAATAAACCAGATACTTATAATGATACTATTGTAGTAATATGTAAACAACAAAGAATGGTTTTTACCGGCCAATAATAGCCTATTTTTTAATTCTTTCTGACCCTATAAGTATAATTGCTGGCAGTAAACTACAGAACATTTTAGTTCCAGTATAAATAAATATAAATGCAACGATGGTCTACCTTTGCATAAAGTGTTCAATGCTGCTGTTGTAGCAGATCTAAGGAACAAAGAAAAAATAATTTTAAGTTAAATAAATACGTATTTTCTTAGCATTTATGTTAGTACTAATCCAAAGATGCAACCAGAAAAGCTATAAAACGCAGAAAAGACGTACAAAGGAAAAAAATCCTAGGTTAGCAGTAATACGTTTTGAAGGCCCTGTATGTTTGCCGAGTAATTTCCTTTTTATTCAAATTAAGTTGCTTGTTTAATGATTCACAAGATGTTGATGAGTAATTCTGCGTAATTTGTACCAGGTTGCTTATGCTGCATTATCGCAAAACAAGCCCGCTCTTGGTGTGCTCAAGTCGACTGGGGCTGCCCTGATTGATAGAAGCAAAGACGATAAAGATTTTGTAGAGGATGTATCTGGGAAACTGGATGGCGTGACAGACAACTACACCCTTCTTGAAGAAAAACTGCGTGACAGGATGAAGCGAATTCAACAAGCATTATTTAAGTATCAAGGGTTTGATGAGTGTCTGGATGATTACGAAAAGTGGTTGAGTGAAATGGAGAGGAAACTCAAATCAGCTGGAATGTTGTCGATCAAACCTGCCGTTATTAGGAAACAAAAAGCTGAACAAAAGGTTAGTTTAAATTATTTATTTATACGCTAGTTTGAATAGTGCTTGCAGCACGGTATAAATATATGCCTTACAACTACAAAGTCTGAGGTTTATTCATCCTGAGCTTTTCTGGAAACTCTTTTCAAAATTAATTCCACTTTCAATGCTTAAATGCATGATGTCTTTAAAGTCGGTAAGTCAGTAGTAGAGTATGCTAGAAGCAGTCTTAACCCCTTAGCAGTACTGAAACCGAAATAAGAATCTGCTGTTTTGAGCCATTTCGTGAACTTTCTTCCACGGTTCGTCAGTAATGTGTTACTTACATCTGTTAATAAGTTTGAAAATAAGATTTACTGTGATTGTGTAGTGCTTGATGTAGTACTTTCGGCGACAATAAATAAATTAAGGTTTCGTTTGTATATATTTTTGAAAATTGGCAGTAAAATGTATCGCAGGGAGCTGAAGTCTTGTTTTACCTGTTTAGGTTGTGACGGACGAAATAGCACACCACCAGCCAGTATATGATGATCTTATGACCAAAGGCCAGGAGGTAATGCTTAAACAGGAACCGGGAGCAGGGCGCAACCAGTTGGAGCGGAGGCTCAATGAAATCAGAAACCGTCTGATTGAAGTAAAAAAGGCGTCTTCTGAACGTCAGAAAAATCTCGACAGGCTTGTACCAGTCGTGCTTGGCTATGTTGAACTTCGGACAGAATTTACCAAGTGGTTGACTGGGGCTGAGAAGGAGCTTTTCAATCTAGCTCTCACTTCACCAAATCAAGATCTTGCGTTCTTGATTCAAAAGCAAAGCAAACTGAAAGTGAGTTATGTATTTTTTTTAAATTCTTAGTCAAAACTAACACCATTCAACACGATACATTTGACGAGTTCATACTGCTATAAAAAGCTTTACAGTTATAAGCCTCTTTTGCTAATGTTTAGACAACATTTCATAAACACAACAACATACCGTCATTGATTTTACAAGAAAAAATGTTTTGCTTAAACAGAGTGGCGTCAATGGAAACATAGTTGTTGAATATCATATATTTGTTACCTTGTACCAGTGTTTTAGGGATAATACCCCACCCGGATAGCCCGATTGGTAAGGTGCCAGTAATTAACGAGACCTTAACAATAGAAATGCTTTGTTCCCGCTTATTTTAATTTTCTTTTAGATCTGAAGATGACATAAATCGAAAATTGTCGTGTAAAAGTATTTAGGTCATTTTTAATTTAAGCTTTTCTCAACGTATTTTTTCAATTAGGACTTGCTTTTTTTGCAGGCAATTCGTCAGGATATGGAGGACCACAGACCTCAGTTCCAGGCTACAGTACAGGCATCAAATACCTTGATTGGTGTGTGTCACGAGTTAGCTATCAACAATGACGTTGTGGTAGTGATCAATGACATCGAGGAGATCAAACGACGCTGGGAGGTTTTCACTACAAGGTATAAGTTTTGATTTTTTAATTGTTCAGTGATCAAATAAAGAACCTTATTTATATAATTATGCCAAATACTGATTTCTTCGAAAGTTTGGGATGCAGTTCGATAGCAATCTGTTAGTTAATGACAACACTTCTCATAATTACCAGGATTTTTTCTGACACAAGATTAACGATTTCCCTGTTTTTTTTTTTTAATTCCAAAGTGGATTTGAAGTTTTGTGGAATCGGAAGAAGATATCTTGTCATAACTAAACAGAGTAGAACAACAAATTAAGCATACCATTGAAAGTCAGCAAAAAAAAAACATTTATTTATTAATTGAGCAATCGATCGATCGATCGATTGATTGATTGATTGACTCACTGACTGATTGGTTCATTGATTTGCTCTATTGATATATTGATTGAATGTGGATTTTGTCCTAAACTAGGCACATTGACTGAGATTTGTCGATCTCAATTTAACTTTGGAGGGGTTTTCTCTAAGTACTTAAATTTTCCTCTCTCTGCAAATTTAACTTTCATACCAAGATCTGAGCCATCGAATTACCACAAAGATCTAGAAAAGAACTCACTCCGTCGAAAAACTCCTCATTGCATTTATGACTATTCTATTCGTTGAACTATAAGGAATAACTTGATGTAAATAACTTATTTTAATCTATGTCTTACTGAATTACAGCATTCTGCGTGGAGAGAAGGAGCTTCGTAGCGCTAACAACACGTTGGCCCAGGTACAGGAAGTAATGCAACCCATGCAACAAGTTATGAACGATGCTGCTTCAATTCTTGACTCTGAAACATCATTCGAGACCGTTGATCTTGGACATGCGAGGAAAGAACTCGAAAGAGTGAACGTAAGTATGGTTTTTTTAGTTTTCAGCCTTAAATTTCACACCTTCCGTTACTTTTTTGGATTAGCAGTTCTTCAGGTAATTCGTTTTAGTTTAGGTAATCGATTTCTTTACAGAAACGCTACGTTACTACTTGAAGAAGAATAAACTAACTTAATATAAAGTTTTTAATGAGATATTTGACGTTAAAGGGCTGCAGACATTCGGATCTCATGTGAGACTTTGTTGTATTGCTTTATAGTATTGTTTTCAGTGGAAGAAAAAGTTTGATTTGAAGTATTAATTTTCGTTTGCAGCAAATGATTGACGTCCTGGATACAACCGAGTTGAAACTGGTGCGCCTGTCCAAGCAGGTCACCAACAATGAGTACATCATCACCATTATTAAAGAAGGCAGAGTCATGCAAGTTCGTTTAAAGGAAAGGAAAGTGAAGCTTGAGAAGTTCATCAAAACTGTGGAGATTTTCCAAGGAACGGGACGTGAGATTGAGACAAAAATCCAGGGGATCATGACGTTTATCTCTGTGGAGGTATTGGTTACCGATGTAGAGAATATCAAAGATCAACTTCGACACGTTCAGGTTTGTGACCCGTATAGAGTATATTCCTTCGTGTAGAGAACACAATTAAACAAGGTTTGTGATTGGCTTAAATAAGGTTTGAGTGTACTTTATCTTTCTTTTGATTGGTTCAGTAATCTGTCTCCTCTACACGAAGTAAAAGCCCGTATAGACAATATATATTCAACTTAAACGTTAACTCTGATTTAGATAAATGTAAATTCATTTTCTACTCCGTTGCTTTTTTCTAGTAGCAGATTCCAGCTACCAAACCACTTTTATCAGAGCTACCTACAAATAATACATAAGAGATCTGTTAGTTGATTTTAATGTAACTGGATTTTGGGGAAATAAAACGCTTAATGCTATTTTAGTCATTGAAATCAGCGGTAACTATGAATACAAATCTGCTATTTGTTTTGGTAGTTACTGGTCGAGTTTTACCTTCAATTATTTTAACATGATGTTTTTAGTACTTACTCATCTTGTTCTATTGATATTGGCAACTTGAAAGCATACTTTGCTGCATCTGGTAGTTGTTTTTCTCCAGTATTTTCAATAAAAACAGGAGCAAACGACCCTTTTCATCGTTAGATCAGTGAAATGTCTCAAAAATCATATCCGTGGAATTTTGCCTTCGGCTTTGTCAGACTCCATGCTTTCAATGGATCCCCTCTCAAGAGATCCTGTTGACTCCTTGGTCATTGGTACTAGTAAGCCACAAAAACGGACTACATAATTGCGTGCATCGTTTCTTTCCTTGCGTTTTTGATGACCACAAATATTTTTCATAGTATAAAGATGCAAGCGATCTAACATGCATCCTGCATTCTGATTGGATATTCTACTATAGGTCTAATTGTGATAACCTACGAGTAGAAAATGATGGCCGATCAAAAGAATGAGCCACGTTTTGGTATACTATCTTTTCTAACCAATATTTAGGTTTATACTAAAACAATTAAACCTATTAGCCTTGCGGACTACGCGTTTGAATAGTCAAGTCACTCATTGGCTATTGATTTGTTGTCCATTTGTCCTCGAAATCTAATTGTTAATTATTCTCACTGGCAGAATCTGGAGGAAGAAGTAGTAATACATCGAAGGAAAATTGACACAATGGAAGAAAGTGGAGAATGGATCATAAAAACCAGCAACAACAACCCTGAGGTTATCAGTGACATTCGTTCAAACATCTCCAAGGCCAAATCCACCATTGAGGAGGTGACAGTAAGACTAAACGACCGCCGCAGAAGACTTGAAACTGCTTTGTCGGAAAACCAAAAATTGCAGATTACTTTTGATGATTTTAGCTCGCGTGTTGGGAAAGTGGACAAGACGTTGTCACGTGCCAAGCCTGTGTCTGCCATGTACATAGAGATAAAGGAACAAAGACTATCACATGAGGTAACTCGGTTTTATCCTTACTACTAAATGCAAAGGATCAAGGGCAAGGTTTAAGTACAACAACAGCAACAACAACACTTTATTTCCATTTGAATTTACAACAGTTTTACAATAATATCTTCAAAATCCCTAATATTAAGTGGAGGCCACCTGTAGTAACCATGAGGGCTAGTTGAGAACAGGTGGCCTGCATAGAG
>JAOTRI020099347.1:0-14387 GCA_028564885.2 Zoanthus sanctaehelenae
GTTATTCCTGCGGATCCCTACACCGGCTGAACTGAACAAATAACAAAGGATGCGCGGGTGTTTTACTACGCAAAGTATTTGGCCGATATTAATAGGGTATACATTTTCTGAAAGGAGAAAGAATGAAGTGTTTGAAATTGATATTAGTTTTAGCTATTTTTTTACAATTCACGCGCGAGCGAATTCTTTCAAAACAACACTAATTTATATTCGAATTTGTTTTTCGAAGTGTTGAGCGTCACGCGTTTGCTTTGTTGACCAATCGGATCTACATACATTGAAGTACAAAAATCTGCCTCAGATTTCATTTAAAGCGCCTCAAAATATTTTTGTAATTTTTGAAACTTGGAACTGTTTTCATTTCTTATTTTCAGGAAAATGTGAATAAATGAAGAACGATCAGGCAAAATAAAAAATCTGAGACACCTTTTTGTACTTCAATGTAAGTACTTATTAAGTAGATTCGATTGCTCCACAACACAAACGCGTGATTAGGGTTGAAAAAATTCGCTCGTGAGTGATTTGTAGAAAACGTACCTAAAACTAATAACAATTTTGAAAACTTTATTTTTTCTTCTTTCAGAAAATGTATACTTTACTAAAATGGGCCAAATACTTTGCGAGTTACACGTCTTTTAAGCCGTTGAAAATTTTAGCTGTTCTACTTTTCGTGAAACCTGTCTCGCAACAAAACTTAAAAAATGTTTCACGAAACCGACTATGTTACATGGTGCAACGCCTGGTGAAACTTGTGTCGCATCGTTGTTACACACAAGTTTCAGCTAAAAGTTTCAACGTGTAACACCGGCTTTAGTCAAGCACCTTTGTTTTGTCCCGTGTACCCTTAATATATTCGCGTTTATTTAATTTTATTAATTTGACAGCCAACAAAAACTGATCTTGAGGTACTTAAAAGGGAACGTCAAATCGAAACAAAAGGCGGATGACACTGAAAAGATATTTTAAAAATGGATTACTTACTGGGGCATACAAATTTGGCTAAAAATTTCAATTGTTTTTCAACGCCTTTTCGGAATGAATTGAGTGGTATGTCTGCAAATCCGTGACTGGCATGTTTTGGGTATGGGGAAATGTACTGCTGGCGTTTAAATGTGTTTTAAAAGAAAAGACAAAGAGCATGTCTAGAAATAAAAAAACAACGAGACAGTCTAGAAGTATTTTATTAAGACATTTGCGAATGTTTCCTCTTGCAGAGAAGTCTTGTCGCAACTGTCGAATAGGACTAAAAGTACTAAAAACAGAACTGTGCATACAAGTATGTTTTAGTATTTTTAACCATAGTTTAAGTGATGCAAGATCTGCTTGGCATTACCACATCAGCTGGTATGTTTACAAAAAAATATAGTCCTACAGATGCTCTGTACTATTTTTTAAAAACATTTTTTTGTCAAGGACAAGGGACTTGAAATGTATAATTGATAAACAAATGTCAGTTTATCAGTGAACTTGTGCGATGGGTTATGATTCTAAGAGTAAAATGATGCGAGACAAATACTTTAAAAAACTTTGTGAGGCCAAGCGGCATATTTACACCTAAGAGTATAAGACTGATAACAAGATAAAGTTTTGATTCAGCCTGATTTACGTGATGCCGGAAACGTTCTTTACATTTTGCGGGCTGTGTGCATAAATTATAGTGCAATAATAAACGTATTTTACTATTTTTGAATATGTCGTAAAAAAACAAATACATTTCAAACAATAATCCTTTGCGGAACATGCACATAAGATTAACTGAATACATATTTTGTATCTTAGATTTATTGTGTTTAATAAGAATTTGAAACGAAGATTTAAAATTAAACTCTTTTAAACCACGCCGTGAAACTATCCGGCTTTTCAACCTCAGTTTGTTTCATTTTGTATTGTTTTTAACCAAAAATTTGTATCCGTAGTTACTGCTTTTGCACCGTTCGATTTACAGTTACAAAGCCGCAGGCTATTCCAATTCAAACATTGGTTGATGTAATGTCATCATCTTTTTCAATTTGTCAAGTTTCGCAATTCTTAGATTTTGTTTAATGCATAAAGCAAACATCAAACACCAGAATTTACGATTTACGCGTCGTAGACCGCTAGACGCCAGTGTATTGAACTAACCTGTCTAAAAAAGTAAAAACACAGACAGCCATTGTTTTGACCGAAAGTCTCTGAAAAATACCAGAAATCTGAAAATGAAGAGACCACATGATAGCCGCAGCCTTCATTGCCAAGGCTCAGTGACGTTTACCATGGAATGCGTCACTGGCCTGTGACGTTTACCATGGAATGCGTCACTGGCCTGTGACGTTTACCACGGAATGCGTCACTGGCCTGTGACGTTTACCATGGAATGCGTCACTGGCCTGTGACGTTGACCATGGAATGCGTCACTGGCCTGTGACGTTTAACATGGAAAGAGTCATTGCTCTGTGACGTTTACCCTGGAATGCGTCACTGCCCTGTAAAGTTTACCAAGGTGTTCTTCACTGCTCTGTGATGTTTACAGTAAGCTATTTATTAAACCAACTAAAATAAATTGCAAAAAAAAAATGCATAAATTGCTTTGCAAAAAGCGGCCGCGGCAATTCTTTTTTTATAAAATAAATAATAATACTAAAAGAAAATTACAATTTTCAACATGGCTTTGAGTTTGATAAAATCTTTTTTGAAAGAGAATGATCATATGTAATAAAGTAAATATCAATAAAGTTTGCTCTTTTTTTAATTTGCAGTAGTATTTTACTCTCTCACAAATATGCTTGTTAAAAAAAACCCCGCATGCCTCATTTTCTTTTTAAAAAGATTCTGATGAGAAACCGGGAAATTATTTTACTTGGCCTAATGTTGACAGCGGGCATTGCGAATGTCTTTCAACACCTGTAGGGGGCGGATGTAAATACACCGCATGTAACTTTTAACAAATTGCGGGTAGTTGATTTCGCCGGTGTGATATGTCATTTCAATTCATTCTTTGACTTGCGTTACAATTCTTCAGGAGTCACTACAAGAACAAAACACTTTCTTTTTTTAATGCAGCATTTGTTTTGGTCCAATACTCTAATTTAAGGTAACATCATCTAAATACGAATGTGGAACAAACAGAAGCCAAATAAATAACAAAATCGATTTTCAGGATGGAGTATGGTGTGACCAAGAATCATTCATGTCATGTTACGGTTAAGATATAAAATATCGGTGGAACTTCGAAACTCAACAGTTGATAAACCGAATGTTGAAACATCGAAATGAAAACAACAACAGCTTTTTTGGTATTTTAGTTAATGAAGCAGGCAAAATGCATGAGAGAGAGTGACTTTTGGCTTTCCCGCCATTTTGCCGGACTCCTCGAAGCTAAACGTACGTGATACAGTAGCGTTCTGGTGAGTTCAAGTTCTTCGAAGTGACCAAGAGGTAAGATGCAACATTATATCTCATAACAAAATAAGTTTATTTCTTAACTTTTGTAAGAACGAAATTTAAAGGCTTCCCACCTCAAAACCAAAGGTTTTATATTTATTTATCGTCATCCCACTGAGCGTGAGATTTTATATTATTTACAAATGTTGCTTTTAGTTTTAAGTGTTTTACAGCTTCTTAGATCTTTATGATTAAGTATTTTAAGTAATCTGGCATTGAGGAAAATAGCGGATTAAAATTAGTCAAACTTAAAAAACGAAAACTGAATATTATTCTTTGTGAACATGACACGAATTACCATCAATGAACCAGAACTGCATTGGGTTCTGTTGTGTTTATTCTAAATTGAAACTTTGATCTAACGCTCAAAACTCATCCTGACCGTGACTTTGGAAAGCAGCGAACATTTTGCAGACACCGCAAATGATCTGCAAGCTTCAAGATTTTCTGAAATATACATACAATAATTTAAAAAACTAGGCTCACGAAAATCCGAGATTGCGGCTTTTTACAAGTTTAGTTGCCCGGCTTTGCACTCCAGCAGACACACGTAACTTGTGAAATACCATTATCGTATTTGGAACTTGTGTATTATTTGTTCAAAATATTGACGAGGTCAAGAAAAGGTCCTGTCAATTTTATTGCGAAATTATTGACACTAAGTTGCTAAAATAAATGTAATGCATGAATAGACTACTTCACTTGAATGTTGATAAATTATAATTATTGTGTGATAATTCAAACGCGAGCATATTTTGGCGACTAGAGAATTATCATAACCTCGTGTATAGGTGTACATTTTAAAGCAAAATTGACACCGACTCACACTGATAAACCTTTATGACAATGTTGTGCTGGTTTAGATGTGGAGAAAAATCGCCGAATGGAATATTTTTTTAAAAATCACATTAATCTATGTAACTTGTGAGTCACATATATCTATGTAACTGGTGAGTCACATATATCTATGTAACTGGTCAGTCACATATATCTATGTAACTAGTGATTCACATATATCTATGTAAATGGTCAGTCACATATATCTATGTATCTGGTCAGTCAATATCACTACGTAACTGGTCAGTCACATATAGCATGCAGCAGTAGACATTAGTATTTGACCAAAGTTAAGACTGAAGCCTCATATAAATTTTAAATTGTTCGATTCCATTACTTTATGAAACTGAAGTAACGGTAAATTATATAATTGGACTCTTTACAATAAATTATGTTTTTGAAGAGCTCTTGTTGTTGAAATATGCATATATTTGGACAGATTGACTGTTGCAGTAGAGTTTTTCAAGAGATATTTTGTAATATGACCAAATTAACTGTGTTGAAGGCAGTTCACCTGCCATTTAGACTGAAATGCTTCTGATTTGTTCGTTTCCCTAGATTTTTACTAGTTTGTAAATATAAAAATGTACATTTTCCATTGATGTAAAGGTAATAGAAAAGTCAAAACATAAAACTGTTCAGTTATGGCTGGGCAAGTATTTGTACAAAAATGGAAATGTCCAAAATAGGTATTTACAGCTTGAATAGTATGAATAATGAAGGTAGTCATAACCCTTTTTGGACACCTATAGTAAGACAGAAATTTATGCTCCAAGCCTAAATTGAACATTCAACAAGCAACCAAAGCTGTTAGGTTTCATTGATTGTCCCATTTTTGTGAGATGTTAAAGGATTTTATCAAAAATTGTACAGATTTCTTGTATTTTCTTTCAAGTGCAGAAATGCAGATTTCATCTGATGGTTGTTATAAAATTTTATGCTTCTTGATATTATACACATTCTTACACGTGTTTTAAGAAATTCTCACACAAATTTTACAGTATGGTAGTTATTGATTACAAGGATTTATTAAGATTACTGGAAACATTAAATTTTACTTCCAGCTTTCTACTTTCAGTTATGACAAATGTATACTTGTCCCTAATGTACTACATAATGTGACAATCTGAAGATCCCATCTGATCACAAATAGACCTTGTAGAGTAGCCAATCAAAATGCAGGATGCTGCAAGAAATTCTAGTCACAGAATGAGATGCTAAACAAAATTTTAAGTTGATTAATCTGTAGTTTGCTTTTATGGACTAAGACATGCTATTTGTAAATTGGGAATATTTTTGTACATTACAAGTTATGGAGTACGTGTAATTTCATGACCCATTCAATGTTAAAATTTTTCTTTCAGCATCTGAATCTTTCATTTTAAAAATGTCTAATAAGTGTACTATCATTTTTTTAAATGAAACTTAATAATTAAATGTTAAAAAAGTCCAAATTAACTTGAGGGAATAAAATCACTTGTGATAGCCTTAAACCATGACATTTGTAACCAGTTTTGAATCAAGAAATTTAAATTCTGATGCTCCAGAATCCTGGTGTTGAAATTTTCTTGGGTGTTAGGCAGAAGAAAAAACTCTTCAATTACCAGCTCTCTCAGAGAAACCGGGTCTTCAGGCTTATGCAGCAAATCTCCCAGAAGGCATTTAGCTAAGTTGGTATGCATTAGTTGTTTTCCTTGAATTTTTAATTTTGTCATTTTCTCATAAAGTTGTAGTATTTCAAGTAAAATTTCCAAATTTGCATTAAAGTGGCAAATATTTGGAAAACTAAAACTATAACAAAAAATTTCATTCTGAAATTGTCTTATGCCATAGAACCAACACTTTCTGCATTACATAAGTAAAACAATCATTACTAGTAACCTAGTTTTGTAAAAGCACATAATTTTATTTATAAAAATAAATATATTGTTTCTAAGAAAATGTATAAATTTCATTTGTTCTGAATAATTGTATATGTTTAACAATTATATCAAGACTTTAAAAAGATTAAAATGCATGCATTTTGAAGTACCATTCAACACATTTCATAAATCTACAATTTCAAATGTTCAATTTTTTTATTTTCTTTTTAGAAAAGTATTAATTATATACATAAAAATAAATACTGGTAAACATTTTATCTACATTTTAGTAACAATTATCTTTTCTTTTTTGGTAGTGGACGAGTGCGGCTTTTAATGTCCTTACACCTGGGAATATGTCTCTCTGCTGCTGCTGCATTAAATTTGCGCTGGCAGTAAGGGCATTGCTCGTAGTCTGGGTTTTCTGCTGGCAGGGGTGGAACGTCACTCTCACCCTTAGCATATCGAATGGTTGCAATGAAGTTCTCATGTTGTGTTCGCCAGTTTTCTTTTTTAGGCTACAAAAAAAAGAACAAAGTTAGGAAATAATTGAGGAAACAGCTGCAAAGTATTAATTAAATTATAGAGCTGCAGAGCAGCTGTCACTATTGACAAATGAAGGGTTTGGTGCAAAAATGTGACTTTTGATCAAGTTCCTGTTTCTCCCTACACTTTTCCCTATATAATAGAATTGGGAGAATCTAGCTTTTCATACTGTACAAGGTCACTCACATTGTTTTTGTATGAGATCCTTCAAATAACCTGAGCATTAATAGAAGCTATAAGTTATGTGGTCTGTGGAGCCAGTGCATTACTGGTGTTTGTAGTGACTCCCTCTGAACTAGACACTAATCATCGCAGGTTAGCTCCCAGTAAATGCTGGTATTCATTTAGGATGGAAAGCTGAGTTACAGTTGGTTATTTGGTTAGTTGTACAAATCAGCTGGGACCTGCAGTCATTAGTGAAGTCTGCAAATGTCATAATTCCTGCCCAACTACTGAATAACCAACAATACCTTTTTTAGTAAGCTCTTGAGATAACAATCTTCTCCAAAGTCAAAAATTATTGCACTATCTTATAAATACAATTTCTTGTCTAAATTCATAGTTGTCTGTACACATACTAAATAAATTAATTGTTTGGTATTTTTATTATAAGAATTTCAAACTTAAATTGCTTAGAGATAAGTGAAAATTTATTTTATTTTTGAAATTTATATTTAAATCTTTTTGGAAAAGAAAATATATTTCTACAAGAAATATTTAATTTATGTGAATAAGGTAGTTTTTTTCTAAGAAAACTTTTTTCTTTAATTTAAAAAGAAAGGAATTTATAAATCAAACTAAAATTTTTCATTGGGGCAGCCCTTATGAAATTCAGTTAATTTTCAAATATCCATCAATAAATAGCTGAGGATTGTGACACAATGTTACCGTAATGTTATGTGAACTCTTTCCATAAAGAGTTACTCTCTCCTGTGGATGAAGCAAATTTCCTTGGATACACCTGAGGAACAATGGAGTAACCATTTCCATATCCCTTTGGAAAAACAAATCCATTGGAAAAAGAGGGGGATTGGGGGAGTTTATAGTTATTAAATGGCCCTCAACCAACCTTTTTCTTGGGTTCCAGCTTGTACCTCCCTTCTTTGACATACTGCTCGTGATCTTGACCTAAAGCTCTTTGTTTTCTCATGTCAAACTTTTTTCTCTTTTTGACTGATGTTTTCCTGCAAACCTTTTCATGTTTGGATAGCCTTTCAGTAGCAAATTTGCGACCACAAACAGAACATGGCAAAAGGTTAAGGTTTGCATCCCGTTGCTTTGAAGCCTCTTTTGCTTTTTGTTCATAGTAATTTGTTGCTGATCCTGAAACACCTTTGAAGCTACTCATCAAACTGTCTTGAATCTCAGGTTCATGTTTTTGTTTATGTTTCAATGAAATCTTTTGTTTTAGCTTTGATGTTGTGAAACTTTTTATTAAATCTTCTTGGTCCTCTTCACTATCATCAAATGGGTATTTGTTAATCACATTTCTAGATCTTGAGAACTGTTCATTTTCCCTTTCCCATTTATTGTATTGTTCTCTTTCAACTTTATCTTGTTCATCCACTTCTTGATGTTGTTTCTGAATTTCATGAAGTTTGTTCCTTTCTCTATTAATCATTTCCAATAGCTCTTTCTCCTGTTGTATAGCACTGTCAATACCATATTCGTAACTGTTATATGATTTGCCTTTTTTTATTTTATTATTTCTTTGTTTTGTCGCATTATCCAGCTCGACATGTTGTTTTTCAACCTCAGTTTTTGATTTTGTTTCTTTTAAAATTGCATTTTGTAGTTTTTGTTGACTGAGGCGTTTGTGTCGAAGAGCTTTGACTTTGCTTAGGTTTGGAGGGACTAGTTCTTCTGGCTCAAAATTATCATCTTCATCATAAAAATTTATGTCTCTTGTTGTTCGAACATTTATTAGTGCTGCTGTTTTCTTGTTTATTTTCCCTGGAGCATAAGTCTTCCTTTTTATGGTAGGTGTACTATAAATGGATTCAAAATTGTTATGTGTTTCATATCTTTTGTTTGGTAGCTGATTGGTGTTTGACTGGGTTTGGTGGAGTGATGGCAGTGGGTTTTGCTTGTCAATCCCCGTACTTTTTTTCTTTGTTGGTTGATATCTGCCAGGAACACCCTTTAACTGGGGCTGAGGTGAGAATATCTCAAAGTTTTTTCCACGAGTGGTGAATGAGCGAAGAGCAGTTGATTGATTTTGAAATGTATAAGTACGATTTAAACTGTCACTTGAAGACAGTTCTCGTTGCCTTTGCTCTTTCATTTGCCTAAAATGCAAATCAATTGGAGGCAAAGGAGAACTGTTTTTGTTCGCTTTCGCACTGGCTTGCATTGCTCTCCTTTCAGCAAAAAACTCTCTTACGGTTCCGCCACTTCGTAAACTTCGTTCCTTGCTTTGGTTTTTTATCTCGTTCAATCTTTGTTCTTTTTCTCTGAGAAGCTTTTTCGCGTAATTATCTCTCATTAGTTCTAAACGAGACATTCCTTGTTTTAGATCCGTTTGACTGTTGCGCATGGTTGAATCTATTTGTCGAATTCTTTGTTGTTGTTCTGGCATGCCTGTCGAGTATCTTGCAAAACGAGCTTTTTGTTCATAACTAGGAGAATGGCTCACAAATGCCTGAGCCATTGGAAGATTTTCACTCTCGCAGCGAAAATAATGATCTAAAAAGTAAAGGAGATGGAAGTTACGTGTTAATTCGGTTTACACTTTCACAATGCTTACAATCCATAGCACCTCCCATAATTAGCAAGAAGGATATAATCTGTTGGTTCTATAACAATATCAGTTCCCAACTATTGTGTCAGTTGAAACAAAGCGTCTTTCTTTTTTTAGAAAAAGAAGAAATACGATATGAATTAACTAACATATGCATATATTTGATTATTTTTTTAAGTAAGATACTGTATACTATAGCTTTTCGTTGAGGCAGTTTGCTTTTTCACAGCCTTTTTGAACTTTGTATCCCTATCTTAGTATTTAGTTCAACAGTTAAAAACTCTTGGTTTTTTGAAAAATAAATCAAACCGAAACTCGCTAATCATGTAACAAATTTAATTCGACCCAAGGATCGTTTACCACCAGCGAACATGTATTCATATACTGGGTGGGTTAATGACGCCAAAAAGTTGATTCTTGGATAGCTTGCGAGTGTGAATTCGTGCTTCCTAGAACTGAGTTTAAGAGTAATCTTAGAATGATCTGGAAATACTACCTAAAAAGTAAGAGTAAAAGAAAAAAAAAACAAATCATTATCAAATATTTGATTCCGATGTGTTCAGCGTGTCACTGTACCCCACTTCAAGGCACGAACAAAAACATTTAGACTTTGCTTAGAAGGCAAACAGCAGTAATAAGAGATTTTTATCCATGTTAATTCAAAAATTGTGTATGTTATGAAAATGTATACGTTTAAAGACATACAACAATAGAAAGAAGTGCTGTCGAAGGCAGAGATCACAGATGATTTCACTTTCAGTGAATTTTTTAAAACACTTTTAAAATGTATCCTTAATTTTTACTGTTAGTTACACTCCTCGCGAATGCCTACACGAATTTAGACTTTCGAAACATTTGTCAAGTTATGCCGAAAACAATTTTAGATGTGCTTACCTTTTTCCCTGTAGGCAGGAAGAAAAGATATATGAACAACTCGAGCTAGATGAATGTGAACTTTTCTAACATAGTTATTGATTGGTTTCTTTTGCAAAGTGTTTATTTTATTGTTACTAAGTAATCGTCACGCCTCAGAGGCATCTCACCAAAATAAACCCCATTTGTTGCCATAGCTACTTTTTAGAACTCAGTTCTTCTGAGCTAAAAATATAAAATGGCGTCGAAAAATTCTCCGAGTCCGAACAGACCGGACAACACACCAGAAAAACGACAAGTTCTTAGTTTTTCGCCAAGTCCTAACAGTTCCCACAGAATAAAGAGTCCGAAATCGTTAACGGATGTGAAACGAAGGGTCAGGGACTGCTGTGTTTCTTTGCATGAATGTATTCAAAAATGGGAAAGTTTGAATGACATCGGGGTAAACGTGGCAACAAAGTTGACCAACCTCAATATTCAAAGGCAGTTAGTGAGCGTTGCAATAATCACAGCTATTCATAATATTGAAAAAGATTTAAATAGTATAAAAACCCTACATTAATGTACCATGGAAATTGGTTTTTCGTCAGGTTTAGCGATGCAGAAGATGCATCTAGCTTGACTGTACATGTTATGAGCGACCTCGACAAAGGTTCATCGTCTTTGCTCGAAGAAGAAATTGCAAAAACTACGGAAGATATGTCGAAAACCATGGAGGCTTTGGTATGCTTTAAAATTAAATAGAATTTGTTCGAGACCTGTATTGTAAACTATTAAAAAAACAGAAAATCGCCACTAATTTTGTCATGTATCTTGTAGAGAAATGTTCAGACACGGATGCAGTCTTTACTTACAAACTTTCAAGCTATCAAAGAACTTCAAGACTTGAAGACTTCAGTTAGTGAGGGTTTAAATGAAGTAATAGCAGAAACATGGACTGCAAGTAACTTTTGTAAGTGTCGTTAGTTCTTACTCTTAAAAAATTGTTGTTCTGGAACTTTTTGTTTTCTTGTAGCTGTAGTCGCAAACTTATTTTGAGCGATCACATAATTATACTCTTGCAATCGTATATAAAATAAAGTTAAAAATTCTAGTAATAAGTATTAAACGAAAATGTTTCAAAATGCAATTCTCTTCAATTTTAGGTAACGCGGCTGAGAACTTGACCGTCATTTATAGCCAAGAACTCACCTTGAAGGAAAAAATTTGGCCGGAATACACGCGTATGCAAGATCGTAACATGCAACTTGTTATGCTGTCACTGTGGATTCATCAACCATATTTAGAGGACAGATGTAAAACTCTTCTCGAAAGTATGTTGCTTGAGATCGGGTTGAGATAACGAGATGCGTGAAAAATATTCACGTGGTCTAATTGTACGAGTTTGATTGGTCGGGCAGAAGGTTTAAATTTTCTAAGTTTTGGGTACTTGTCAGTTAACACCTTCGATAGCTCAGTTGGTAGAGCGGAGGACTGTAGACGTCAAGTTGTTGGTATCCTTAGGTCGCTGGTTCGAATCCGGCTCGAAGGAGAGTTGACATTTTTTCTCTTTTCCGTTTATCTCTTTTACACTCAGCATTTCTTTGTTCGAAAAATATGTATGTACAGCTATTTTAGAAAACGTTTTGGCAATGCCGAGTTTTCGGTAAACACGAGTCATGAGTCAAGTTATGTGTCAGGTCAGCAGTAAGACAAATTCACGAAGTTATTCGCATGAAGTTTCAACGACAACAATAAATTTCTAGTCATTCCAGAATATTTGTCGGCGAAATATGAGACAGAATAAATTCACAAAGTACTCACATGAAGTTTCAACGACAACAATATAAAATGTTTAGTCACTCAAGAATATTTGCGAAACTTTTCACAGTCTATAGTTTTATGGAAAGAGATCGCACTTTTACGGAAAGTGGTCGGGATAACATTCCATTTTATTGGAGCTTACGTGACGTACTGATATGAAATCGACTCTATCATAAAATCTACTCTATCCATCACGACGATAGCATTGTAGCTATTCGCTCATGCGCTCTAAACGTCCGGCACCCGGACAAGGTCTTCAAATAGCTAAACGTCCAGTAGTCCATACTTTTTAACTATAATTCTTTAAATTTTACTCAATTCAAAATATTTACATGCCTCAAGCGCTTTCATACGAGCAAAAAAGTTTCAAGACATCCAAGAAGCTGAGCCAACGTATTTAAAAAAACAAAACATTTGAAATTTTGGCTCGTGCGAAAGCAGTTCTTAAAGGTATCTAGATAAATTCAAAACATTTTCAGTTGAATGTGGTTATGTTTCAAGGAGATACATTTGAAAAGTATGGACTGCCGGACGTTTAGTAATTTGAAACAGTTGTCCGGTTGCCGGACGTATAGTCATTGCGTAAATAGTATATTATAATCAAAAAATTTCGGGCAATTAAATTTCGGACAAATCAATTTATTATTTTAGTAAGAAAATATTAACAAATTGTCTGTTTATACCGTCCTTGCAATATAAATTGATGTTCTATGTCTTCTCAAAGAAACTTTTGGATGCTAAAAATTTTAGGACATTTAAAATTTTTCGGACGGATTAATATCCCAATAATTTTTTTGTTCGAAATTAAATTCGTTCTAATTTTTTTTACTTAATTTAAAAGACTTGTGTATTTAAAACACAAATTTTAGTAACTATTGCAAAGTCTTCTCCGATCCGAGTCTACTGAATTCAGTGCAAGTAGTGAAAAGAATATTTGAACTGATGTCCGGATTGTATGCCTTCATCGGAGTGAATATAATTGTAAATTACACTTATTTTAGAATATAGATTGATAATTTTATCCAAAATTTGTATGTTATTTTTGAAGAAATCTGTAAGCAACTGTATGGCTAACTCGAACCTATTTTTTTAAATTTTTCCAGTCTGCACGTTTATATAATTATTCGAAACAAAACTAATTTGAAGTCTTTTGTAGCAACCGTAAAAGAACCTATAATATTTATACAGCTTTTTCAAAATACAATACATAATATGTATAGGTAGCCCAAACCCCACTACAGATAAGTTTTTTTCACATTACATACACTTTTTTATCGATGAAAAATTGGATTAATTTTGTTATTTATCCTTTCTTTTCATATAATTAAATATAACCCCTTTCGCTTTTTCGGTAAGAATTATACGTACAACGGTTGGCGCCTTGTTGGCTGCTTTGAACGACTCCCATGCATAGCTAGGAAATGACGCCTCGTAGTCTGAACATTTTTGCAAAGTACATACTTTGGAAAATGCTCAAGTGTTCTAAATTTACTCATTAAATATATGGTTACTGTAACGAATAGTTGATCATGGCTTCGA
Source organism: Zoanthus sanctaehelenae (assembly GCA_028564885.2). Taxonomy (NCBI): domain Eukaryota; kingdom Metazoa; phylum Cnidaria; class Anthozoa; order Zoantharia; family Zoanthidae; genus Zoanthus; species Zoanthus sanctaehelenae. Next base: position 13,621 of record JAOTRI020099347.1, read on the forward strand.
TGTGGTTAAATTGTGTACATTCCGAACGTAAATTACAAGATTCATTGCAATTTATTAATTTTCTGCCAATCTGAAACTTATTTTTATGATAAAGCTGTTCATATAAAAATCTGCGTATCAGACATAGTCTCTACACTACTGTATCAAGTTTAAGTATTTTGTTTATATCATGCAGACCGTACATTTTCTTACATAACATTAGAAACTACAAGTTCCTCAACTCCACATGCACAGTAAAGAGCAGAACCAGCACGCATGTGCACAACCAGCTTCATTTAATATTCACAAAACGTTTCTTGGCACTGGTCGGAAGGAACGCGGGCTCTGGTAACGCAGTCAGCAGTAGGCTTGTGTCACCCCCACGTGACCATTTCGTCATTTCTTTCCGTGATTGGTTGGATTGCATGTTAGGGCAAAACAATCTTCTCAAGCCATTACAATGCAAGCAATTATAGCAACCGTGGACAATTATATCGTCCATGTTTCGTGCAGTAGAACGCAAGGCGGCTTACTCCTTGAGCGAGCAAGCTGGTTTCGCTAGATCTCATTACTGCAGCCGTGTTGAAATTTTTAGCCCTCATCAGCAACGAACTAGCATTTTAGCTGCAAGCAAAGAGTTGGTAGCCAGCAACGAGACAAACTAAACACCATAAAGCTATATAGAAAGAATTAAGAGAAAAATATCATATCTATGCCCTCGGCGGGAATCGAACCCCACATCTTCGGTTTACTAGTCCGACGTGTTAACCACTACACCACAAGGACCA
>JAOTRI020099358.1:0-14386 GCA_028564885.2 Zoanthus sanctaehelenae
AAGAGTGTCTCAGCATTTTCGTGATGAATATTATTATACGCATGAATATTCAACTTTAAAACATGAACGCTTGTGATATTGGAAGTTTGGAAATGTGAAATTATTCTGATTGATGGATTTCGATCCGAATTTGTGGCTAAGCTTTTGATTTGAACTATCAATCCGAAATTGATGTTAAGATTTTGATACAAACTTTCAATCCGAAATTGTTTGTAAATAAGCTTTTGATACAAACTTTAATGACGAAATTGTTTTTCGACTTTTGATTCAAATTTTCAATCCAAAATTATCGCTTCAGAATTGTGTTTCAGTAGCGTATTCGAGTAAAAGTTATCTTATAACAAATTGATTTTTGTTTTTGCTGTTTGTGATTAATGTTTTAAATATGTATTTAACTTCTTTTTTTTAGATCAAGCGGAAAGCGTTAATCGGTAAGTTGTTGTTTACGTTTTATGATGAACACGTGTATTATGAACCGCTCCTTTCGGAGCGATCTATTGTTTGTCATTTCTGCTCATTTGATTTAATTGTCCTAGTTGTACCTGAGTTGTAGTAAACGCCCCACCCCCCAAAAAACCGCTCAGTGGAGGCGTCTTCTACAATATATCCCATTAGAAGATAAGTGGGTTTCCGTGACTGAAAATAAATCGAAGCCTTTATATAAATGTTCAAAAAAAAGTCGTATTTCTTCTACTTTTGGTAGAACAGAGGAAACATTAAGATGCAAAAACTTCAAACTGCGATGATCTACCATCTTATTTAGTTCGGGAAAGTCATGAAAACATTCGGTGGAATTATCTTCAGTGTCCCCAGAGACAGTAGCACAGCTGGGACAACGTCTTGAAGTCTCAAATTGATGCCCAATACATCCAAGATGAAAAGGGAGGGCACACAATGAGCAATTGACCAGAGGACGATTATTCTTTAGAGCTATTTTACAAGTAGTACATCTTGTCCTGAGCGAGCGACATTCTCTGGCAGGGCCAGGATTGAGCTCCAAATCTCCAGACAAATACAGAAGAAATAAAGCACAGGTAGTATAACTAATAAGCCGAGACGAAGCCAAAACAATCTTCGAAGTGCAATGGCGTCGACGAGTAGCTCCAGTAGATCCATGACTTCGATTTGGAATAGCTCCAGAGAAGTAATTACAGTTAACACTACTCGAAATACTTAAGTAAAATAGTTCCACAGGATATTTAGTTGAAGATTGATAATTCAAAAGGGCATAAAATATAAAAACTATGAACAAAATCATACAGATTCAGTTGCGGAGCGCTCGTTCCGCGTGGCTACTAATCGCTTTTAGATTCTAGATCTTTTTTTTTTATTTCTCATTAATTATTAAATTGAATACACACTTTTTTATTTGATCATATGTTTTGGTTGCTTCTTTATTTTCGTGAAAGGTTTGAAATGAGAAAAAGTCAACAAAAAACCGAGGCTATTCTAGAAAACCAATGTTAATCTTTACTATTTTAAGAGGATAGATCTGTGTATATTTTTCTCAGAAAAATCAGGAACTTTTGATTTTTGTATGGATCAGAGGGCATACCTGTATCATTTTAGGCAACATAAAGATATAAACTTGCAATTACTGTGCTTTGAATTGACTGCATGTGTAACTGCGAACGTAGATTACAGCATTCAGGAAAACAAACATCAACAGATCACGTTCAGTCAGCATCAGATCAGCCGGAGACTGTTCTTCAATGCAAATGACATATTTTTTCTTGTTTTTTAGTAGTTTATGTATAAAATTACTGTAGTATCAAAAAACCACTTCATAATATTCATAAACATGTATTTTAGGTCGTAAATTTTCAAAAATTTTGTTGAAAACGTGTTTGGTGTCTGGGTTCTAATTGACTTCCTGTGACGTAAAGTTGTTTACTTCGCCCAAGCACAAAGTGCTTGGATAAGTCTATTTTTAAAATCACTTATCATTCCATTCTGGTGTCATTGGGCGCTCCAACCACTCATTTTTTTCCACCTTTCTTCCTAGCCTGCCCTGTGGCCATGTTGAATACGACCGCGCGATGCCAGCGGACACATTTTTTGCTCAAATTAAGTGCGTATTTCAAACAGCAAAATCCAAAAGGACATTTGCGGCAAATGAAAATCCATCTGCCTACACACGGTAGAAAAAAAGAACATTATTCGTCTTATATCGCCGAGTTTATCTGGAGATATGTGAATCGTGCTAAAGACGAGCTGTGGGAAATTTTAATGGAGGTTGCAAACATCTATAAACTGAATTAGGTTTTTTAAAAGGAAATTACTGAAATGGGGATATAGTAACGAGTTCTCCCCCTATAACGGTTTTTTTTGGGGGGTGAGGGGTATTGGTTAGTATATTTCACGTTAAATAGTTAACGAAGTATTGGTCGTTCAGTTCTTTTGCAAGATTCTTCTGGTTGGTAATTTTCGATCGGAAATTGTCTTGAAACTTTCCATCCGAAAATGTAATTAAGTCAGAGAAACTGTACTTATTTTAAAAATGAAATCGATATAATCGAACTATAATTCTTTTTATTTGCTTTATTACTTTGAGCCGATTGCCGAACTAAGCGGTAAGCTTATGAGTATAGTTTTAAACTAAATAGATCGCTCCTTTCGGAGCGATCGTTATTTATGAGTTCAGTTTTATAATATACAGCTCCGCCGCGTACCGTGTAGCCAATTCCTCAAATAAAACTAAAAAAACGAAGCAAACTCATATCATTAACACGACATACCGCGTAGCCAACTCGATCAATATCTTTTTTAAGTATTTCTATGCTTTATTAAGATTAATATATTCATCCCGTACCGCGTAGTCGGCTACGCAAAACTTATTTAATGTGGCAGGGTATTCTGCAGTTAAGCCTTAAAAAGATAAAATACCGTGAAAAAAGTAGAATCCGTACGTACAGATTAAACTACAAGAAACAAAAAAAATTATGTCATATGCACTTTTAAAAATTAGTTTCGGCCAAACTAAGCATTCCTTTAAGCTAGAAAGAAAATAAGAGAAAAATACCATATATCATACTAAGCTGTTGTGTATTTGTACATTTTACACATCCAGCAAGATTTGACAGATCAAGATCCTCTGTGTTCATTCATTTCTGTTGTATGTTTAAACAACATATATATGTTTCTGTTGTGCGTTGTTTTCATGTTGTTTTAACAATTATTAACCAAATCACAACATAGTTAAATGGATTTTGCAATTAAGGAAAAAAAGATTAAAACGTCCATTATTTGTTTAATCCAAAAATTGATTAAATAATGTTCCATTACTGACTGCCAAAATTACTGGCACAACATAAAAAATGACTTATTTCCCTTATTTACATATAGAAACTGTAATAAAGTTTAACACGTGTTTATCTTAAAATCATTTCGGTAAAAATCACTAGCTTGTTTGCCACTACCTTTCATAAAATGAAAAATAAGCAGAGATAAATAATTGCAAATTATTTGCAAAAAAATGGAGAATCAACTTTTTTTGTTTAAAGGTAGCGGAGCCCTCTTTCAAAACGATACTACAATTTTAATACTTAGGTCCAAAGGATATACGTTGACATTACATGATCGTCCTGTTTGTATTCGCAATATTGATTCACAAAAAAGCATTTTTCAACTGCTTTTCAACTAACCGCACCAACAACATTAAAAAAAAGAACTTCAATCGAATCCAATGTTTAAATTAGGGCAGTACTTAATGAATTTTTGCTTAGATAAAACTTATTTATAACAATGTAGCTGCCCTTTTAAAATCAGAAAATTTGCATACGTTTAGTGTCAATAATTGCATCTTAAAGCTTAATGTTAGTTTAAGCACTTTTCAGTCAAATATGTTTTCAAGTTACAGTAACCGAAATGACTGAAAGTTCGTTTTTGTGATAGATGGAAATCAATTGATTTTAGAAAATTCGGTCATCATTTGATGACAAAATTACATATCATTTCTATTCACGAAAACTGGTTGTCACCGACAAGATAAGAACGATAAATTAAGGGAACGTGACAACGGGAATTGGATATTAACACGCCTTTTCCAAACTCCTCTTTCCCGGAAAAAGCGACTTAAAATAACTATACCGACACAAGGAACACCACAAGTTTCGCAACTATTTTAAAAAGGAGGGGAAAAATATCACTTTGTAAGTTGCAAGTTTACAAAAATAGAAAGCATGTAATTTAAAAATGATTTGCTTAATAATGATATGGGGTTGCTAAGACCAAATATAGAGCTGTGCAGGAAGAAAGACGGATATCAAATTACATTGATTATTTAAAAACGGCACGTCAAGTTGTCATCAAAATAATATTCAGGTGCTGCGCGATGGATATGTCCCAAGTTGAACAACAACTTTGAATCGAGATTAGGCGAGTAAGAGCTAGTTTTATGCAAGAAAGGCCTTGCTAGAGATCGAGACAAATCATATATTACCCTTTTAAGAAAAGAGCGAAGCAAATTTACGATGTTCGACGATTTGTGCACCAGCTGGCTGAAGCAACAAGAGAACTTCGCCCATGAGCTTCATAGCTTATACTTTGTCTTGTGCATCATCAATGGATTGCTCAGTGTTGCCGCGGTGATTGGAAATGCAGTTGTAATTATTGCTGTAAGACGCTCTTCGTCTTTAAAATCACCATCCTTTCTACTACTGACAAACCTTGCCCTGTCAGATTTTGGAGTCGGTCTTGTGGTTCAACCAATGTACATTGCATACAAAGCATCCGAGATGAGCTCGTGGCGAGATATTCACTGCTCCATCTCCGCAGCTTATTTTTATTTTGCAATTCTCTTCGTCTTCGTCTCGTTTGGTACAATCTGCTTTATAAGTATTGACCGATTTTTAGCGGTGCATCTTGGTATTCGTTATAGAAGTATTATACGACTAACCCGCGTGACAGGTGTTGTAGTTGGCTTGTGGATTTTCTCCATGATTTTAGGAGGCGTCTATCTCCTGAGTGAAATCGCTTACTTCTTCGCAGAGCTCATCTTTATCACCGTATCCCTCATTCTTACGACATTTATATACTTCAGGATTATGCGAAGGCTGTTTCTCCGTCGAACAGTGATGCAAATACACGCTCAACAGGGCGTCGAGCAATCACACAAGGAAAGGATCGACTCAGCTCGTTATAAAAGATCTGTGTACAGCATGTTGTTTGTCTACATAGCCTTTGTGCTCTGTTACACTCCATTCTTTTGCTTCCGCATAATGCTATTAGCGATCGGACGCAACACAGCAGTAAACGTGGCAAGTAACGTCACTCTAACCATCGTGTTCATGAACTCCTCTTTAAATCCCGTACTTTATTATTGGAGAATTCCCGAAGTCCGTCGTGCAGTTAGAAACTTTGTTGGCATACAAAGTTCTGATACGACAAGCACAGACCTTGGGGCATCTTCCTTCTCAAACGAGCAGCAGCAAATAAAGTAACTTTTGCCGGTGCTTCTATAAACGTATTATATATACAAGTCAAACAGAATATTTACATACTTACATTTTCAAAGAGTTGTTATGTATGCAGGTTGCCAAAGCTGCTGTTTGAATCAAATAATTTTCGCCGTGAGAAAAAAAAATTAAACATGCAGACTTTATAGGTTAAGGGCTCTTTTTGTTAATGTACATTTTTATCTGTTTCGGCCTAGTGCTTACACGTAAACGCCAAAATCGATGAATTTAGTCGGCTATTTTCCAAAACGCCGGCTTATGCGTTAACGTTTAAACGGTAGAAAATGATGAGCCTTACATGAAAATACAGATACACGTTTATCAGGATAAAAATTTAGCTGTCAACGAGTAAACGCTTCGTTATGAAAAGAAATCTTCATTGAAACCTGCCACCCAAAACATTCAAATTTCGGATCTGCACTGGCTTAAATGAGCCATTTTCATAAAAATTGACTGCTGCTTTCTTTATTTTTACAGTAAAAAACTATATTAAGTTACGCAAAAGTTTAGAAGTTCAATTGGCAAATAGGAGGAGAAAATACCATGTGAATCAAGAATCGTCTGGTATATGGAAGTGATTCAGTATGGCGAGTGGAATAGGTACGCAGTTAATCAAATATCGCGTACTTGGTAATCAACCATCTCAAGTCTGATTCAAAGTTTATAAAAAATTGATATGTTTGAAAATGGAAGTCCAGTATCATTTTGGACATACTAAGAATTTAGTACTTTTTTTGCAAAAAGAATTGTTATATAAATTCATCTTTTACAAATCCGTTTTATAAATTATCTAATTTAGTCAAAAGTGACAAAACGATATTGCACTCCAACTTACAGTTGAAAGAATAAAAAATATAGGACACATGCAATCGCATAGAGAAACATTTTGCATATTTATCATCATTTCACTAAATTCTGTTGTTGCGAATCGAACTAAGGGTGCGTAGGAAAGGAATCCTAATTCAGTCGAAAATTGCGACTTTCTTCGACCACAGTGTTCAGCGAGTGTCAAAAGGACAATAGATTTCTTTGTTTAGCTGTTCCAGAATGATATCTTCTTACCACAATCCATTGCACGCCACTCAGTGAATGCTTTTATCAGCAACCTTTAAAATTGCAGAAAGTTAGTATTTCAAACATCCTTTGACTACCTGTGCGCCTGGAATTATGGTATTTGTTGCATAAAGCGTCTTTTTCGTTAATTGTTGTGCTGTAGCTTTGGACCTACAAACTACTGATCCATCTTAAGTTTTCCTTGTAGGATTCACTTTTTAAATATTAAATTATAAGAACTCATTAATGTTTCGCAAAGTAAATCTTTACTTTAATAAAGTCATTTACATACTAGATTTTTATAATGTTTGATTTCCGTTCTATTTAAATTGGTTTTCTGAATCAATACCGCTTAAGGAACCGACACAAACCAGGATATGAATTATTCAGACTCAATAAAAGGTACTTGATGCCGAGAATATTTGCCACTGAAATAAGTTTTGATTTTATTTCAAATCTGCCATTATGTTTACTAGTTGTTTAGGAACACAAATTAAGAAAGTGATTATATAAGATCTTATACGCTTTGTAGCGTAAAAACCTGGTAATATGTTAGCACAATAAATATTACGAACAAGAATAAAATAAATTACGCAAAAATTCTCTTAATTCTTATCGCCCATCCTTTCCGGCCATAGAGCTTATGACTTCAATAACGCTTGAAAGATTCTCTAAAATTAAATAGTTTTAGATTGATTATCGCGACACGTTTTTACCGTTACAAGATATTTTCTTCCGTTCATAGGTTCTTCGATACTCACACGTAACCAATCAGTAAATAAGCACTGCATTAAAAGTTTTAAGTTCGGGCTTTCTACCGGGGAAAAGGGCATGTTACTGAAAGCAGTCCTTACAATAATGATATTAATAGGAAAAATAAGGCATCATTAACCAATAATGTAAGTGGAAAATCTATAACATAATAAAACTTGACAACGGAAGCACTCACTTTTTATCTATTACGCTAATTTACTGTTGCTAATGAGTCTGTGGAGCGAAGAAGTTCTCAAATAATAAAATGAAAGCATCAATTCTCAGTGCTTGCACAGCTCAGTTTAAAGTTATGTTGTTCCCATGGTTTTGTCTTGCTCGTTGGCGAGAGTTATTACTAAAGAGTTTACGAATCAGAAATTTTGAGACGACGCCGCCTCTTAAGCCTATGTGCGCATGCGTGACACTCATTTGCTGACGTCGTGATCACGTCGACAACGGCGATTCTTGCTTTTTCACCACGTCCTGAGATTATGTGAACTGGCTTAGCCATGACTGAAAAAACAACTAAAAAAGGTACGTAATAACATAAAATGTTATTGTAATCCGTTTGCAAATGAAAGGGTATAGTTTATTTGTTCGTATAAGTGAAATTAAGTTCCCGAAACTCTAGTTTTGAGGCAAGAAAACACAAGAAAGTGTGCAGTTTACAGAAAGTCACATGGCGCTGAATTAGAGCTTCTTAAGTTTAAATTTAATCGTGGCAAAATATGTGATATAAGTCGCATGTTTGTAAATGAAAACTTGATCCTTCTTTTAGTTAGAAAGAATAACGTTTTAGTAAACTATTTGTAGTTTGTTTTCAAACCATGTTGAGGTTTTAGACTGAAGTCGTAGACCAAATCAAGTTCACTTCTTATTCTTTTTTGATATCTTTTGATAAAGTGCGATAGGTGTTTTTGTCAATTAAACATTGATGATTCTTTGAAAACACAATCAATCGATTAAACTGTTAGATTGATATGTAATTAAAAAATTGAGAACTGTAATGTTCTAATCCAAAGTTCAAACAATAAGTGAGTGGTTTACAGTCAGTTCGTTCCATGGTAAGATTGTTCCAAGTCAGATCGTTCCACGCTAAAGTCAGATCGTTCCACAAATTCCGATTCCACTTTGGGTTACCTGGAACTTGTTTCAGGACAAAGTGGATATCTCCATACCTCATTAATAACAATGCATAGGGTAAAATATTATACTATTACATTGTACACAATACAATCATTAATTTATATAAATATAGTAAAAATGGCGAGGAAGTCCCGCATACACTTCAATATTCAAACTTTTTGTTTAGGAAAGAAGTTCACCATACATTAGCTGCATAACTAATAAGCGTCATATATAGGCAGTAATTAAAGTTTAATGACATTGGATGTGTTTCCTCGGAGGTCAAATTAAATTACCTTCTTCTGATAGGTGGATTTCGATCCGATTTTTGTTTTAGCTTGATTGTAATTCATTAAAAAATACAGAAAGAAACTACCCCTCAAATGAATCGATAAGGCCGCTTATGTCTTCGATTTGTCAGACGAAATATGCCGCCATGCTGCTTGATTTGCAAAAGCACTTAAGTCAGAAACCTGCTCACAAGTACTATTAAAACATATAATTGCTGTGCTATGTTTTTGAAAGAATATCTTTTAGTCACAATAGATTTTTAAAAAATGCCGGGATTGTATTTTATCATCAAACTTTAGCGTAAAAGATCTGAAAAGTGCCGTCGCACGTGTCTTGCTTAGTGGACGTTAGTAATTTCCAATAATTTACAATTAGATAATTAACTAGCGGCGAAATCACACTAATATTTTTTTTTGTTAAAAAGGGAAGAAAAAAATGAGGGAAGAAACATAAGAGCAAAAAGAAGAAAGGAGGGGGAAAAAAGAAAAAAAAGCTGTGGAACGATCCAACTTTACTGTGGAACGATCGGACTTTTTGTGGAACGATCTGACTTTTTTTGGAACGATCTGACTTTAGCGTGGAACGATCTGACTTGGAACGATCTGACCATGGAACGAACTGACCGGATACCAAGTGAGTTACATAAATTTTACTGTACTTTGGCAATTAAGTGTTTGCCTCTGATTCTAGGTTCCTATTTTTGTGTGTGTCCTTCTTTTGTATTGGTGTTATCATTTTATATATTTTTTCTCATTTGTATTTGCACACAATTTGCTTTTATGTTAATGAATCTAGTACTGCTGTAACCAAAAGGCTATTTATTATGGAAAGATGGTACATATTCTTTTTGTTGAATTGTCAGTTATATTGTCTTTTAATCTTGGTTCTAAATAATGAAATTGAATTGAGTTTTTTGATATAAATTAAGATTTTCTCTATTAGAAAATATGCTGTCACATCCAAAGTTATATTAAATAGGCTATCTAAATGTTATTTTTATTATATAAATAAGCTTGAATTGATGATTTGATTTTTTTTCCAGCTCAAAAAAGCCTGTGACTTGGACAAAAGAGCACAATGATGTGCTTATAGAGGAAATATATCACTATGGACCTTACAACTACAAACATGGAAGTAAACAAAGGGGAAATGCATGGGAGTTGCTGAGTAAGAGTCTTAACAGCATGGATAAACCCAAGTTCTCAGTGACTCAGAAAAGTGTAAGAGATCACTACAATCTTTTAGAGAAAGAACACAGGAAAAGGTTTAAAGAAGAAGAAAGGGCCAGTGGAATATCTTCATGCAGATCACACAGATCTAGAAGAGAACCAGCAAGACCTCATAGAACGGTTTGATGCAAAATATAGTGAGGACCAATGGGCAGATAAAAAAAAGAAAGGGAAATCAAAAGCAGTAGCAGCCAGAGCTAAAGATATGAGGAGGATGTCCATGGAGACTTTTTCTCAAAGCAAAAAACGCAAGACAGATGAACCAACAGAGACCAAGAAAAAGTGAAGGGTTGCAGAATCTAACACAGTTTCCTTTTTGAGGGAGAAGGCTGTTATGGATGCTGAGCTAAAAAGAGAAAAGTTAAAAATCCGCGAAGAAGAGGCAAGAAACCAAAGAATGTTGCAGGAACAAATGATGCAGCAAATGCAATCACAAAATGCAGCGATATTAGCTTTAATCAGTCAGGGCATGTCAACAAAGAGTGTTTCAAAATAGGCACTCTACCTGTTTGTTTCAGTTTGCCACTCACTTTTTCATTCATAAGGCACTTTGCCCAAGTATGTTGTAGTTTGTCAAAATATTTATGGTTAAAATAAAGTTATAACTTTATTCTTACAAGTTTAATTATTGCTATAGATATGCTTTTCTTTTAATTCATGCCGCACAAATTTCTATTTTATACTAAATTACAGAAGATGAACAATAAAAATTACTCAACAATTTTGAGTAACTGTGATGCTTAAGTTCCATAAATGAAGTTAATGCATTTTAATAGTTAAAATGATAAAGTTGCAAAATAAATAGCTCAGTAATTAGCATTATATCAAGTGCTAAGGAAATTAGTAAATGCTTTTTTATAAATTATAACTAATAAAAAGTATTTTCTCCTAGATTAATGCAAAAATAAACTATAGTTACTGTAAGTATAATAAATGTGATTTTGGCTACTGGTTCACATATCTGCCTAGCACTTGATTTGGTACGAACTAGTAAGCTAAATATAGCTTATATATTGTATATTATATCTATGTGCACTCAAATGAGTAAAACTTGGCTGCTCGTCAAAGTAGTCGGATGTATTGGAACCATACAGGATAATCCTTGAGTTGTGAAGTAATGTGCACACAATATACATTTTACCTACTGCATTTAACTGAAATTTAACGTTCTTTTTAAAGTCAAGGAACTTAAAATAGTTAATTATATCTCCAAAAACCCATTCGACAGAAACGCTGACGTTGCTCATGGCACTATTCCAATCTTTTTCATTCTGTTTTAGCCTTGCTCCTCTAAAAAGGCGTTGTAGCTGGGGCCGGTGAGAATAAGCTGGGTCACCATAAATGCATAATAGATTACCGTTAGTGTCAACTGCGTGTTGCACCAAATGTTTCTACAAATTAGATTCAGTTAGCATGTAGCTATCATGGCGTTTGCCTTCTATAGGACCAAATAGATTCGCTACTAGACCAATTGGAACTGCCAATGATTGAAACTTTATGGTATGGACCTTCTTATGTCCATCGTAGAGTACTCATTGGTTTTTGCCAGGTCGAGAAACAGATCGAACAGTTCCATCGACAAAACCAAAGCAATTGGATAAAGCACCACCTTTTCTGTAAACGGCTTGAGCAAACCTTTCCAAATAATTAGGGGATAGCCAGGCTTGATTCAAATCAGAGAGCAGATGATTCCAGTCATCATAGACTTGATCCATAACAATATTACTTGCCATACATAGCTGAGGGATTGGTCTTGCAAATTGGGGAAACATGTCTAGATATCGGCAAGGGTAAGCAAACCTTTTAAACATTGTACAAAGTCCTTCCAAGCCGTCTATTTTTAGTCCATTGTTACAGATAAATTCATCGGACAATTGTAGAGCTTCCATGAGACTGTAAACATCGTTTTTCTTAAAACGAAATTCAGTTGTACACTCAGCATCTGAAATATCATCAATTTTCGTTTTACTGCAATCAAGTCGAGCTAAAAGTCAATTTTTTGTGTTAGTTGTTTTGCGTCAAGTTTTACCGCCAATTCGACAGACACGCGAGGGTGCGCCTTAAATCCGTAGATCAATTATTATTCGGGCAGCCATGCACGATGCCGACTTCAAATTTCCGACAACATCGGAACAAATTTTTCGATTCGTTAACTCACTAGTGTGGAGTACGGGAGGAAATTTACATCTTTGATGAGAGCCATTTTTCCTTTTTTTAAAAATTTACGACATTGGTTCAAAAGCGACTTCAAAATTTTACGTAGGGTGCTTGTTCGCACGACAGCCTATTTCCAAGTTTGACCAGTAGTTCCTGCGGAAGTACTGTAATACCCAGGCTTTATTTTGGGACACACATTGCAATGGAGCAACGTATCAATGCTTTCCACAATCAATGCTAGAGAAATGTTTGAAATTATTAGCAAGTACCAATAGAACAGTTTTCTATAATAATGGTTTCTACTTTATTGTTTGTTAAAACGTTTTACTATGAAACATTTCGACAACATCAATGATGAAGCGATCAATCACTCTTCACGTGGCCATTTCAAATTCAAACAGTGCCATCTTTTTTCACTATTTTTTGTCTTTTGCATTCCTTTTAGGTGTATTCCATCTTGCCTTCCTTAAATCGGGATTTTACTGTCTTTTAACTTCAATTTGACTGTGTTTTAATCTGAAACGAATTTATGAGATATCCAAATTTTTTAAATTAAAGCATATGATTAAAGCTCGGGATCACTAGGTATATATAAAGTGTTGACACATGGTATATAAATTCAGAACTTTTATTACAAGGCAACACTTGTTAAATTCAGTCACAGTCACAGACATTACTTATCTTTAAGAGAATAATTTGCTGAGGTTTTTTATACCTAGAATGTAGGTTCCTCGAGCCATTTAATAATTTTTTCTGATGTATGGTGAAAGAACAATTTTTCTCTTCTCTCTGGGTACAAAAAAAGTTAAGCTTAAAGAAATATCAACTAGCAAAGTATTTTGATTTGTGCATCTTTGTGTCTATAATGTATTTGTCAGCAATCAATCAAAATGTTAGTAAATTACATGTTAATTTATTTTATAATTGTTGTCTTAATTCCCAAATATTGCAGTTTGCGTGGGAGTGAGTTTAAAAAGAAGCTCTATTTTGCTGGAAATGTAATGCTGATCAGACAAAAATCTGCCCAGGCATTGTTTCTGATTTTACATTTTCAAATGCATCAAAACCATCTGAAAATTTTAAGAAAGCAATGGGCTTTGAAGAATATAGAAAGTCCAAACGTGCACAACAACATGACTGTAATTTTAGAACGAAAGGGTGGTAGTTAGTGTTTTATTCATTAGACTGTCATTTCAAATACTCTATCTAATTGCAAGGTACAACTAATTCTACTATTTTCATTTTCTTGCTCTAAAGAAGAGGGGTAGCAAGCAACCCATTCCAGAGAACTTTGTTTCACAATAAAGGAGAATTAAATGCTAAAGCTAATCTAGCTTTGTTTCAGTCACGATGCCCCCCCCCAATCTTGCTCTGCAAAACCCAAATTTTTCCTTAAAAATTTTTGCCAAAATATTTCGCTTAAAATACTCACATCCAATTTGTGGACAATCTCATTGAAACTTTAGATTTTACTATTATTCATGGAACAAGTGCGATGAAGTATGTGATTTTTTTTAAAACCATTGTATTTTTCAATGTCACGCTTGTGTGAAAGGGTCTGTAGCAACCAAAAGCGACACATTAACTATGTTTTCAATCTTTGGAGTATTTTAGTATTGTAACCTACATCAAAAACAACCGCTGACTCAACACACTGACACCCCACCCCACGCCCCAAACCGATTTCGTTACTTAGTTACAAAACATCAGTTTTCTGAACTACTTGTCTACAAAGAGCTTTTAAAAGCTTTAAATGGTTTCCTACTATCACATATAAATATTGAAAAGATTAGAAAATTTTAGGGTTCAGTTCTTTAAAAATACATTGACCATTATAAAGAAGGGATAAAAAGACAGAAAAATCTTAAAACTCTCAAAATGGATTAATTTCTGCTCATGCTTTGAGTTATTTACAGCTTTTCACCATTAAATATTTTTTGCAATAAACTTGTTCAATTTTGTATTTTGTTACATGATACACACAAAAAAATTGTGCGAGCAATAAGTAATTTTGTGCTCATTTTTTGCACATTTAATCAGTTCCTTAAAGAGTATTAAAACTTCTTTCCAGTCATTAGGTCTTGACAGTCCACAGGTAGACATGGCATTATGAAAATAATCTTGATGGTCGTTATTTTTATTGGCTGATTCCACCACAAGAGATCATGCATACTGCATTTCAGTGTCTTGTACAGTGCAGATCAAACTGGGAACCCCTTGGTGATGCTCTGTCAAATAGTATAGAGAATCAGGTCTACCTG
This sequence comes from Zoanthus sanctaehelenae, assembly GCA_028564885.2. Classification (NCBI taxonomy): domain Eukaryota; kingdom Metazoa; phylum Cnidaria; class Anthozoa; order Zoantharia; family Zoanthidae; genus Zoanthus; species Zoanthus sanctaehelenae. Next base: position 14,326 of record JAOTRI020099358.1, read on the forward strand.
AAATAGTGTCATGCCTACAATCTTTGCCAAAAACATTTGGACCGATGGAGCAAAAATTCAC
>JAOTRI020099368.1:0-14385 GCA_028564885.2 Zoanthus sanctaehelenae
AGTGACTTGATGTTCATGTTAAAACTGAATCAATAACATTTGTATCATTTGTTACTATTTGTGATGTTCATTCAAGTCGTTCAGGCTTCACTGTACATGTGTCTTTTACATAATTGGATGATCCATCTACTAGCATTGTGACATTTTCTACTGAAAGTAGAGCTTCTGATCGGATGTTAGGTTTGATTCTTGCTTGTTGTTGAAGATGCATGAGCTGCACGTGATTCTTAGGTTAACTAGACGGGTTCCACGAGCTCAAATTACGTCCTTTCATTTCATTGGTTCTTACAGTCCCAGGCGGGACGAAAAATTCTCGGACCACGATTTCTGCAAAAATCGAGTCAGTGCAAAGCCTTTATAACTGCCGCGCATGGGTTTGTAACCAATGTTGAGATTAGGATTGCGGGCTCCGCTGGTCGCACGCAATAACATTTCTTTACATAGCTGATGAAATTCCAGGATTTTTCGTTTTGCAAAGAGATCACATCTTTATTGCGCGCAGTTAAGATACTACTGTATTTTCATGTTCACGTGTGAGTATATTGATATCATCATGCTTACTAACATATCTAGCCAATTACAAAATAGCCTGTCGTTTAGTTTTCATTTTGGATAATGATAATGTCCACAAGTGCTTGAAAGATAAAGCAACAGTAATGAGAGGTGTTCAGTTAGAATTAGTATCACAGATGTCCAGATGGTATTAAGGAGTCGTTTTTACCGGTTTTTCTCCTCTCGGTATTCTACTGGATTTCAGTGAAAGAAAAGTACGTTAGAAAGATAATAACATTGACTTCTTTCTTTCATTGTTCAAATCTTTCCCAGCCTCAAAAAATACGTATTTATTTCTACTGGATTTCATTTTGGCTTTATTTTGCATGCATTGTAATATACAGAGTAACTGGTTTGATTCGTTCATGTTTCAAAAGAAACAATTTGACAGAATTATACTCAATGTCATACAACACTTTTTTGTTACTTAACTTTAAAGTCATAAACCAAAAAAATACGTTATGAAAGCTGTAAGAAAGCCCAAGCATGACAACATTCTTGATAAACCGGTTTTTAAAAAAGCCTGTCGGTGAGCCGAATAGCTCGCAATTTTATTCAAATTACCATTGATCACCTTGATCTGGTGAATTGGCTGTCATTAGGTAAGTTAGTTGTCATTAAGGTGAATTGGTTGTCATTAGGTGATTTGGTTGTCATTAGGTGAGGTGGTTGTCATTGCAGACGCTTTTCCTTCGTCGTAGCAGTTATTCAAAAACACGCTGAAACATAGAAAAGATTAAAAGTTTATGGTTTTTAGCCAGGCATTGTAAAAACTTAATTAAAAATGGATAAAAAGTTGACACTGGCAACAAATTTTAAGAAAATGGACGTTTCAGCTACAATTGTAGCCTTCCATTTGTGCTAAAGAAGACAACAGTTGTAGCCTAAACGTCGATTTTATTAAGATTTTTAGCCAGTGTCAACTTTCTATCCATTCTTAATTACGTTTTTACATAGAAGAGATGGAGCGTTGAAAATTCACAGTGTTCACGGAACAGACAGTATTTTATTTGTCAAGGTTCATTTTGAATTTGTGCAAAATCTATTTAGGAATTTTTTTAAACTTTTTTGTCAATTGAATATAAAATGTGTAGTAAACAAAAAAAGTCTTAATTGCAGATGTGTTTCGTTTCACATCAATGTAGAATTTCATTTCATTATCGTGTCACATTGAGCTTATCGTATTCATCTATAGAGCTGTAATAAACAACTATCCTCTAAAGGGGAGGTGAATTGTGATGAATATATACCGATCAGTCAGGCGTCGAGGCTGATATCTCGCGCTAATCACCGATCCTGAAGGGGATAGTTATTTTAGTATTTATAAAAAAAAAATGCACTTTATTTAAAAATTAATAGTTTAAACATTAAATTTTCTGTTTTTGTGCGAGTGCTTTTTGTCATTGTAACTTTCGTTTCAAAATCAAGGGAGGAAATCAGAGCGCGCGAAGAAAGAAAAAGACTTTTGGTTATTGTTGGTTTTGTCACAGTGGTCGCACTCATTGCTCATTGTCCAATACCTGAATGTGTTTAACTGTTTGATAAAAGAACATCATTTGTTGCTTCTTAGTATACGTTTGCAGTAAGTAACAATAAAACAGTTGATAGTTGTTTGCGTCAAGGAACAGTTCCGTACATTATGTTATACATTTTTTCTGAAACATAAAAGTAAAATCCTTGTAAGAGACCTCGAGTCCTCTTATCTTTACTCCATGGAACCTCACTAGGTACCTAAATGTTGTAAATGGATGAATAAATAGTAACTGATAATCGACGCTTAATGGTGCTTGCAATGTGACTTGTGTATATAACCTGTTTTCGTACTCTTATTGAAACTTCAGATGAAAAAAGATTATCTGGAGGAAGGTGCTATGGCAGATACTGCTGACCTGGTTGTACTTGGTGCTTACTATGGAACCGGTAGTAAAGGTTAGAGAACTGAACTTGACAACAGTATAGACCTCTTTCATAAATGGCGTCCATTTAAATATTCTTTTTTCTTCATTCATATTAACCTCACTAGCCTCGTTTGGGAAAACATATTCTTTTGCATGAATTACCTTCAAAGTTAGTACTTTTGTACTTTTATCAAAGTAAAGCTGTCATGGCTACAAGTATTACTGACATATTTGTTTGATTTTGTGTTAACAAACAAATACGGTACTTTTATGCGAACAAAATATAGAATGGTTTTGTTAAAAAATTGTATTTTGGTGTGTGTATTTTTCCGTCATGCGAGAAGCCTTCACACAAAAATAATTTTTATAACTTTTATAAACGTTCAATGAGTATCATGAGGATTTACGCGTTAAAGCAAATTTTAACCAAGTGTTACTTCTAAGCTGGCATATGAATATAGCACTCCAAGTTATTTCCGGGAGAAGTAGTTCTTAACTTGTCTATATTGATATTTTGTAGGTGGGATGATGTCCATCTTTCTTATGGGTGTGTGGGATGTCACCCAGAAAAAATGGTGCACTGTGTGCAGGGTGGGTAATGGTCACGATGATAAGACGATAGAAAGAATAAACAAGGAACTCAAAGTTCAGAAGATCAGTATGGTATGTAACCGTCAATTGACACGATGTGATTTGTTTCAGATTCCTACTGACAATAGGACGCAACTGATAAATTGTAAAACTGTTTGCTACAGGTAATGCTCTAGTTCCTCTTTTCAAGTAAGGGAGCTTTAAAAAAGTCTGTTTATCTTTTGACTGCTAATTTTTTATGTTTTTGTTTCTTTGTTGCTTTGTTAGTTTTAGCTTGGTCAGTGATTGTATAGGGCCTATATATTGCCGCCAACAACTGATTCAAAACATACCAAAGTATCCGGAAACAATTTTTTTTTGTTAATAGCCATTATCCAGAAACCCACAGTCTTCCTTGAAATATCCTTCAATATACGTTATTGGGATTTCTGTTGTTCTTGAGTTTTATGAATGACTTGTCTTGAACACTTCCAATCACGTACTAACGACGCCCAAATGAGACTGAGTGAAGCAACAATGATTTTGACATAAACTATTGCCTCAGTTAAGTTGTCAGTGGTAGTAGTTTGCTGGTGGCTTGTTGTCAATCATAATCTGAGTTTATGGTAATTAGGTCATATCAAAGATTTTACATGCATCGTTTGAGCTCCTCACCCTGAAAAGAATGGCAAAAATGTGTACAGTAGGGAAGCAAGAGTTTTGCTATATATGTTTGAATTTTTGTCACTGATTTTATAATTTTATGCAAGACAGTTCGGTTAACTCTTAAGCCTTCGTCAGTTGACTAAACCGCTTGAAGTTTTATTTTTAAATTGAAAACGTAGCACATGCTAATTGTGCGTGACTTGAGAGAATGTGCGTATCAAGTACTTGTAAACCTCTAGGATGACTATGTGATCCTTCCCAGAGGTCGGGGCTTTTACGGAAATCCAGGCTGATGGTTATGTGCTTCGTATACGACGTCTTCAACTTTTTCTATTTCCATGCGATGAAGACGTTCGTGAACATCGCATGCAAGTTTGAAGTTTTGATCGAACATCATAGCTTCTTTTTTGTTCTCAGAAACCCACGTCTTCAGTGATCTTTCGGTCTGGCCATACTATACAAAATAGCACTGACTGCTGTTGATTCTTTACACTACTTCCGATGATGGACGGTTGGTTTTATCCTACTGTTTTGGTCGAAGTAAAAGATTGTTGATGGTCCTCTGTGGCTTGTCGGAAACTCGCAAACGTTTGTTGCTTTATTAAGTGACTAATTCTAATTCTTATTTCAAGTACATAAAAGTCAGTGACGAAAAACGAACAAATATACAAACTAAAGTTTTAAACTACTGTTATGGATGCTGATGTCGACGACAGTCTGATAGGGATACTTGAATGCTTAGATTCTTAGCCAAACAAGAGTGGAGACTGTCAGGGTCTATCACTAAATGGAGTCGCGGCCCATTATATGTGTTTTATGTATACAGACCGTAGCTTTGGCTACAGTGAGACGGTGCTATGAAATAGCCTCCCCGTCTAAACACAGCTTTCGAAAAAATTGGGTATTTTTTAATAAAAAACCATGGCTTTCATCAGCTAATGCTGGAGGTCACGTGACAGTGAACTTAAAAAACGCCTCAGTACCCGGTCCCAAGTATTGGACAAACAGTAACAGATTCAATTTCTTTAACGTTTCCCTAAACGGGATGATAAGAATTATGTTTATTCTCTTACTTGTGCTTACTGTGTCTTCCTGAGACGATGTTTTGGCCTTTATAGAGCCTTGACTCTTTGTTTTTGAAACTCGCGGCCGTCTTCTTTGGGCGAGGCTCTTACTTGATCTTTACAGCTCGATTTTGTTGCTTAAAAAATTTCGAAAGTTAGTTGTGAATATACCAATTACTCAAGAGCACTCTAAGTTTGTAAATCATATTATGAGATTATCGTGTTGAAATAAAGCGTATAATAATGATATTGATGATATTGATCTTTATACACTGGTTATAATGTACCGTGATATACCGATATACCGAAGCGCTATACACTGGTTGTAATGTACCACGTAATACCAAAGCACTGTTTTTGTTGATCTTGGCTTCTTCAGTTCATTTAAGACTTTATATAGGCTCTCAATTTAATACGATTGTAATAATTTTAAATAGCCTAATAATTACAAATGAGATTCTCGATTATTGTTTTAGCAGAACATACTATTTTACTGAGTGTAAAGTAAATTGATTTGATGCTCAAGTTAATATAAATAGAATTCTCCCTTCAAAAACAGGACCCAAACAAGATACCTGCGTGGTTAGACTGTGATCGCACGTTAACCCCAGATTTTGTTGTCGAAGATCCAAAGGTAAGTTAGTTCCATTTATAGTTTATGAAGTATGTTAATTCTTTGATGTAACACCTTTGGATGTGTATTACCGTATGACAGATGCCAATAATCGTTTAGTGGGGCCGTCCGATGCTGAAATATCCGGCCAAACTACCAGTACTCGCTAGATTGCTGAAATAGGTTTCACTTTCTGTTCACTATCTGTTGTCCGGAAACCTATTTTAGTGCTAACACAGCTCTATACTTTAATTTCTTGCAATCCGAAACGTCAGTTTAAAACTTTTTTATCTGTGTGTAAAACTTTTCGTGATGCGACTTTGATAGTGTTCAAATAATCAACGGTGATTAATCAATATTTTTTCATAGAAAGCACCTGTGTGGGAAATTACCGGCGCTGAATTCAGCCATTCTACCAAGCACACAGCTGATGGAGTGTCAATCAGGTTTCCACGTGTAACTCGAATACGAACTGATAAAGACTGGAAGACTGCTACAGATCTAAAACACCTCAAGGTTTGTGCACCTGTTACAGTTGTCCCTATTATTTCTACTTATTCGTATTCCAAGAGTAAATTGCGCACAAGGAGAAAACATTAAACTTAAAAAAAACACAAAAACCTTGTTAAATGTAGAAGATAAAATATATAGCTTGATAATGTAAAAAGTAGAAACAACTGCTAATGACCGATTTTACTATGCAAGGAATAACATCAAAACTCAGTGGTCGGATTTCTGAATTTTCCTGCATTTGTAAGGTACTTTAATGCACATCTTGTTCGCTTTACCTTTGCTTTGCATAAATGATAACAGGGTTTCAAAAACTATTGTTTGACAAAATATGTACCTGTAAGGTATAAAATTCAAAATACATAACTTATGCAAATTATTGTTGAATCCTTGCCGAGCCTAGTAGGTCATTGGAGGCAGTTCCTTTAACTCCAGTTTTGATAGTGTTTGAATCTCCTTGGACATGACACTAAACCATGGCAGGTTAGGCTCAGCCTCGAAAGAATGGAAAGATTATAGTTTTAGTTGCAGAAAAGAAAGATGCTCAAATTTTGATATTTTGGAATGAAACCTGGCACTTTGTAGCCAGAACGAAGAGATTTTGATCAACTGTGCTAGTTTGTACTGGTGGGAGGTCATTTTTCTAGCTGATGGGAGTGATGCGTACGAATGCGTGTTCGTAAGTGATCCAACTCTTTTTAGTGATAAAGTTATATGCTGACGCTCACAGGAGGAGAGGTGCGTCTGGATAGATGACAATAGTTTTATCCGATATCACCCTGCACACGATAATGAATACTATCAACTGAGGATAGAGTGTTTTGTACCAAGCACTGAGGCTATTTATATAATGTCTTAGCATGTATCACCATAACGAAAGAGTTTATTTGTTTAGTAAAATAGCTTGTTTAACACTCTGGAAACGTATTTTGCTTTTGTTTTTTTTGACAGACACTTGTTCAAAAATCCAAAGAATCATCAGGTTCGAACTTTTTAGATCTACTCAGTTAATTTTTTTGCTACGTTCTTTAAAAGTTAATCTTAAGACCTCGTGTTTGTTTTAACCTGTTTGGATTTGTTGCTTCACCATGTATGTAGAAATTGCTGGCTCATTAGAAAAAGAGAAGGGTGCTAAGCACGATCAAGAAATTATGGATGATAATAATGATAGTATCCGGCAGAGTTCACACTCGAGGAGTCCTGTAGCAGTGAAACGCAAAGCCAGTGAATCAATTCTTGACAATAAGAATACAACCAGTCCTTGGAAAAAGGTGTGTACAAGTGGTGTGGCAGAATCTAGGCCAGTGCTGTTTCTGACCGAGTGAAACCATCGGACTAATCTATATGATCATTCAATAGACATATATTTTATAAACCTGTTATCATTTTGATTGTCTGGAGCTAAGACTTGGTGAAAATCTGTATATTTTACAGAATATTTTAGGCAGTGCATTAAACTTCTTAATATCATTAGCCGACACGCTTTCTCTAAAGGTTTTCGATTTTTCCAAGTTAAGAAAAAGCTGTACTCAAACGGTGTAAGTCTATGGTAAACTGTTTATTGTCGAAATTTCAACTGCTGTTTTCTATTTTCCTCGCTGGTCTGTATATGTACTGTTGCTCTAGTAGAAGAGTTTGATTTTTCTTTCCCTTTTTCCATAAACCCGGCGTGCAGCCCACGCACAAATTAAACTTATTCTTATGTGTTTATAATGAAATAGCAAGCTTGGCTGGGCGAAGCCACTATGCTCTCGTGATGTAATTAGGTACATAAGCAAGAAAGTGACCCTAAAAAGAAAACCCAAAAAAATTTCACCAAATCACGACTTGTGTTACCGATCACGTCATAGTGCCAATTCTGCTCAAAATTTGTGCAAGGAATATACTTTTCAAAGAAACGCAATTAACTGCCAATGTTTAAACATGATTAAAAAAATTGTGAAAAATATTTTTTGTGTAAAAACTGATTTGGCTCGGGTTCAATTCAACAGATTTATCACCTCATTTTTTTATTTTGTCTGTTAGCGGAAAGAAATGTGCAAATATGGATCAAAGTGTTACCAAACGAATTTAGAACACAGTAGCAATTATGATCACCCTACGGTAAGACAGTATGGCATCGTAAATGCACTTCTTTTTGTTCAGTAAAATATAAATAATTTTGGATTATTTTGATTATTTGAGTTGTTTTCGCATGGATGTAGTTTTCTAAATCATCAAATCACATTTTCTCTTTCATAACCATCACAATTGTTACCACTGTCTTCATCATTTTTACCAACATTACCATATCGTCATCACTGACATTGCCACCGTCATCATTGTCGACGTCACAAACATTAACATCGTCAGAAAAAATCTTTCTCATCATCACAAACATCATTACAATCTTTGTCAGCATCACAGCAATAATTGTCTTCATTACTGCAATCAATCGTCATCATCACCCAGTCCTTGAATAATAATAATAATAATAATAATAATAATAATAATAATAATAATAATAATAATAATAATAATTCCAGTTTATAACATATGAGTTCCATCGGGAGTGATTTCAATCTATTGCTCAGTAAAATATGCCTTACGCTGTCGAAGGCTTTTGAGAAATCCTTAGCCGGTATTCTTACGGCTGCGCAGATCTTATCATCCAGAGACTTTAGGTAAGTGAGTTGTAATTTATTAAGTGCATCGGTTCTACAGCCACCAGTGCGATAGGCAAATGATTTTTCGACAAATTGGACTCAAAAGTTTCCTTTCTGTGCTTACTGTAGACAATGTTCTCAAAGCATCTTGCTATAACAGGTGTTACATTTATACCTCTAAAATGGCTAAAATCTGTCGACTTGTCTGTTTTCGGTAATGGGTTGATATTCGATGTCTTCCACGAACTTGGCCATGTGTGTGATGACAATAACAGATTCCACACTGTTGTGACCACACGGGCCAACGTACTCGCATGATCCCTCCAAACCCAGAAGGGAATGTGATCAGGTCCGGTTCCAGTTCTTTTAATCTTTTCAAGTGCAAGATGGACATCAAATTCATTAAGTTGAGGTAGTATGGCACTATCTTGTTAAGTAATAATGGCTTGAGATAGTTTTCAATGAAATCTTTGTCATGGGTAATTTGAGACTTAGCTTTTCTTAATGATAGAGTGTCTATCATTACTACAATCATTGTCATCATCACCGTAGTTATTGTTATCATCACTACAATCATTGTCATCATCACTACAATCATTGTCATCATCACTACAGTCATTGTTCATCAATGGATATCTGATAACTATGACCAAAGTAACAACTAGCTATTAAATTGTTCTTGGAAGATCTTAGCCGGCTAGACGTCAAATCTCGATTTTTGCTAGCAGTCAGGCTTAAACAATAGAAATGTTGTAATCGATTTCCGTTTGTCTCAGGTATGGCTGGCGCATTAACGCATTCGTTAAATGGTCGTCTTGTCCACGTAATTTGTCACCAATATTAACAGGTAATCAAATGGTATACTCGTGAAATTGGGGAATAATTTCACTTGCGTTTTGTCCAAATTCTAATAATTAATAGCATTTGGAGTAAACGCTCGTGAAATTATTTCCTAATTTCACTCATAACCATTTGATTACACATACTTATTTGACATTTTCCTTGCATGTGGTTTCATTGTGAATAGTATGTATCGTGCTATGATAATAGTTTTAGTTGTTTTAATAATACAGGTTGAAGATATCGTTTCTTCTGGTCGTGAGAATGAGAATAAAGTAGGTGTAACTGAAACAAGTTATTAATGAAAATGTAAATTCTACACTACGGTATTCTCTTTCTTACGGTGTAGAATTTACATTTCATTATTAAATTGTTTCTTTAAAAACACCGACACATCTCAAACTAGTTTACCGCTAGTTATTTTACTTAGTGTTTAAAAGGTCTTCTATCCTTCCACAGTTATTCCACATTTGGTATTTTATTATTAGCTGCTCCCTAGGTTTTATTCTATTTCTACCACAAAAATTCTAAAGGTATTCCTAAAATCTAGCGTTTCGTAGCAGCTTTTAAGTTTTTTAATAAAAATTTTAGCCATCTTAATTTTTCCACGCTAAATCACACTTTCCTCTTTGTTTTTTTAGCTAACTACCTGTCGAATTTCTTTGTCACTATTATTCAAGTTAATTGGATTGCAATGTTGGTCATTATTCCATCTTTAGTATTGTTTTGCTTGGTGTTACTACACCTTTATTATATTTTTTTTAGAATACTAACATTATTACATAATTCCATTGTTAGTTTTCTTTATTTTGAGTAATAATTTTTTTCTTCTCATTTACCAATATGTAATTAGTTTCACTGATGATGGCAGTATAGTAGTACTGCCGAAACATGTATGAGATTTTAAAAGGCGTATTGTTTATGAAGTATTACAGTATTGCATTTTATTAACATATTTGCATTTCGATTGCAATATGTGCAATATGTGCTAGATAGATAGATAGATAGACGACTTTATTTTATGAGGGTAACACGTGACAGTAATTATAGTAACTGATTAACTTGTGGCTTTTCAGTTTTCCGTAAATGAAAGTGCTATATTTTATTTCTTCCCATTATATTTTGAATTCAGGAACCTTGTTCCTGGAGTTGTGGAAAAGACAAAACTCGACTGTTGCTTATGAATGGGATGTTAGTGACTTCGAAGAACAGGTATGATTTGCCATAAAATAGATCAGTTGATGATACTATCACTCACTCGGCTATATTTCTCTAATCTTTTTGTGATGCTTTTGGACTCTTCCATCATGTGAAATCAGGAATCATTTTGTGTACCTATAATGCTCTGGAATAAATACAATTTTTTTTTAAATTTGTGCAGGAGCCGAACCGACCGCAGTTCTATGGAACAAAAATAAGAACGGTAAGTTTTGTAGCAAGGAATGGAGTTTTACCCTGCAAGGATGACATCGTAATCATTACTAATGTGTCTAGTTTATGCGGTAGTGACGTACATAATTTCAGATTCTACAAAGAACTCTAGTAACGATTAGGTATTGATAAATTGCTCTACCGTACCTTAATCATTAATGTTTCATCCTTTCAGACACCGAGTAAATATCCTATTTAGCAGTGCAAGGAACTTAATCTATTCGTTCTCGAGGTTCATTGGTTTAGTAGCCAATGAGGCCGAGAGTTGTATTCTTTTTAGTACACACTATCAAGCCTGATAAATTAAATGACTTTATAAACAGTTGATAACATGCCGATAAATGAATCGGTTTAGTGTTTTGAATTTTTACAAAACATTAACAGTTATTCGAGGAGTGGATGTGATTATAGGTGAATGTGTTGTGGTTAAAATTTGCTCTTTAGATTGAAATTTTTCAAACCAGTTTCATTTTTCGTTCAACAAAAGCAGCTGATGACAAAAATCTTGCGAACTCTTTTGCTAACTTCTTTGTCGCAAAAAATAGAGAAAACATAACATAAAATAAGAAAAGCACAAAATAATTATGACTTGTTGCAAACTGAAGGCAAGACTATGTCATCTTTTAGCTCTTAGGCCTGTAACCGATAGTGATGTCCTTAAACTACTCGGCGGCTCTAAGATAAAGTCCTGTCCAATGGATCCTATACCTGCTTCGATACTTAAAGAATGTTCCTCCACACTTCTGCCGGCGTATACAACAATTATCAATCTCTCTTTGATGGGTGGAACAATTCCAGAAACCTTAAAGATTGCTATGCTATATCCACTTTTAAAAAATGCTAACGCAGATCATGACAGTTTCTCTAGCTTCCGCCCCATTTCTAACCTTAAGTTTTTGTCTACGTTAATTGAAAACGCTGTTTTTTCCCAAGTTAATGAGTTTCTTTTTGATAGTGATTTACACGAAGTATTCCAATCTGCCTATAAAGTTTACCATAGCTCTGAAACTGCTTTGCTACGGATACATAATGACATCTTGCAGTCCTTGGAAAAGAAACAGTCCGTCTTTTTAGGTTTCTTAGACTTATCTGCTGCATTTGATACTGTTAATCATGACATTATTCTCTGTAGGTGGCTACGCGTTTCGGTATAACTGGAACTGTCCTCTGTTGGTTGAAATCATATTTTTCATTTCGCACTCAGTTTGTCAAAATCATTGAATCCTCTTCCTCTACTCATTACCTTAAGACTGGCCTCATTCGGGGTTCTCTATTGGGTCCCATCCTGTACTTGCTATATACAGCCCCTATTGCTGACATTATTAAAGGCCATAATTTCAATAATCACATTTATACCTATGACACTCAACTATATATCTCTTTAAATGCTAACTGCAATCTTGATTTAGTCAAGAGCCGCATCGAAAAATGCATTTCAGATATATACTAATGGACTATTAATGGCTTGAAGCTTAATCAAGATAAACTACTTTTTCCTTAATACATTCCAAGTTCCGTCCCAGTCCTCCACTGGATCAGATACAAGTTGGAGATGAGCTGATTCCTTTCTCCGCCTCTGCCACTAACCTTGGTGTCATCTTTGATGAAACTTTGTTCTTTTAAGAACATATTAAGAATATCTGCAGATTTTCGTTCTTTCACTTCAGAAATATCTCTAGAATCCGCAATTACCTAACTATGGGCTCTGCGGAAGTTTTTATCTACGCCTTTGTCACTTCAAAGCTGGACTGTTGTAATTTCCTTCTGTATGGCCTACCCAAGTCTCTTCTTCAGAAACTACAATCAGTCCAGAACTCTGCTGCTCGAATCGTTACCCTGACGCAAAAACATGATCACATCACACCTGTTTTGATTCATCTTCACTGGCTTCCCGTCAATTTCCGAATTTTCTTCAAGATTCTTCTTCTGGTCTATAAGTCATTAAACGGATTCTGCCCCATCTACTTGTCAAATCTGTTATCTCATCGCAAATCTACTCGTTGTCATCGTTCTATCTCAAATGAACTTCAGCTTGTTCCTGGCTCCAATTACAAAACTGATGGTAACAGGTCTTTTTCTACTTGTGCTCCTAAACTATGGAACAGCTTCCCTTACAGCAATCGTAAGGCATCCTCGTTGGTTAATTTCAAAACACAACATTTTAACAGCAATAAGATATAATCTATGTCTGTATTTCGCTTCGTTTTTTTAAAATTCTTAGCAGTAAATAGTTATAGTTTAGCTTCAATATTTTATTGTAAATAGACATTTATAATTTTTGTTTTATATTTTAAATTTTAAATTTTAGCAAGTGTAGAATGTAATAGGTATTGTTTGTAAAGCGCCTTGGACATTTATGGAGATGAGCACTATAGATGTTTAAATTTGTTATTATTTATTATTATGACTATGATCATGATAGTGATGATGATGATGGTGATGAAAAGGTGCATTATCAATGTTTACGTTTGTTTGTTTACGTTTGTGTTCATTATTCCTTTTTTAGGACCCAGTAACAGGCGATGAAGAGTTTTACTATCCTTTTGGGAGACAATTTGTAAAAATGAGTGGATCTTTCTGTCTGATGGTATTTATGGTAAGAACATAAGTTGTAAAATGTAGAACAGAAGTCCATGGCCATCTTTCCATTTTAATGGCCTTAGGCAGTTTTGGTTTAAAAATGGGATTTTTACGAAATATTTTTGGGAAATAAAAAACTGGTTATACAGGGTTGCCTGTATTCCTGGCTATAGCAAACAAAAGCTTTGCGAACCATCTCATAGATGAATATGTTTTAGAACAGATTTGCACAATATTAAAATGCTAGTAAACTTTATGAAGTTAATAACCATAGCCATTTCCTATTTTCATAGGTGTGTTTGGTTCTCGCCAGTCTTTTCGCAGTCATTGTATACAGAGTTGTTTCCAGGGAGGACTACTTTAACAACACTGGTCCTGCAGGCTCACTTCTGTCCAGCGTTACCTCTACTTTTCTCAACACGCTATCGATAATGATCATGCAAAAGGTTTGTTAATACAGGATACTTTTCTGTCTTTGTTTTGGCTATTTTGCTTCACATGACTATTTACTCTCTCACTAGTTATCATTTACTCAGGCGTTCCAGCTCTCATAGTTTTTTTGGGATAGTTTCCTTGTTTTCCCCAGTTTTAACTAAATACCCTTTTGTACTATCTTATGAAATAATTTTGATAGTACGTGCTTTGTGATTGGGTAACAAGCCTGATTTCATAGTGCTGTAAAACACGAAATTGATCTACGAATTTATTGTTTCATGAAAACAATAGAACAATAGTTGCGTGATTTGCAGATATTAGTTCTCTAAATACATTGTTTCTCTTCAAAACAAGATTTTAATTGCTTATATCTTTGCCTTCCTCATGCAGGTTTATCAAAAACTTGCATTGAAGCTGACAAGTTGGGGTAAGTGTGAATCAAAGGGTTGCTTGTGAGCCATATCATCCGTGGATTTCGTCATTTACCAATGTTAGATTTAAAATCAATGTCGAGGATTACAAGTTTTTCATTCGAGAGAATATTTTTACTTACCTCGGGTTTGTCGGATTAACCTTCAAGT
>JAOTRI020099379.1:0-14384 GCA_028564885.2 Zoanthus sanctaehelenae
AAACAAAAAGCTCAACTTGACCGATAGTTAAGTAAACACAGATATCGGGGCTATTTTATTGCTCTAACTTTATCCTTTTAAAATTCCAAATTGTCTGTTTATTTTATTTAGTTGATGAAAACTAAAAAAAAAAACTTTTTCTAAAAAAGCTGTATTTTCGACTTCAAAAATAGGGTTCGACTTATACACCCGTTCAACTTGTACACGAGTATATACGGTAATAATCCAAGATATTTGTGCATATAATAATCCAAGATATTCACAGATTTTGATTGGTTTTTGCCTATGATCTATTAGAGGACAGATGCACGATTGGCATCATCAGCCAAAAGGAGGAAAAAAATTTCAAAATGGCTTTTTGACAGTGGCATGATTTCCTTAGCCAATCACAATTCATTGCTGCACCCAGGAACCAATCAGTTTGCTCCGCTATCGCCTCGTGTGCCACTTTTTTGTTCTTACCACATTTTGACATCATCTGTGATCTATTACTGAACAGACGCACGGCAACATGGAATCTATTTGTTAAATAGAATATATGTTACTCAATAATACTAACTTCATCTTTAAATTTCTGTTAGTCAGGCCCATTTTTCACTTGGAAAGAGGCAGAGTTTTTAAAGAACAAGTCAGCTGTCTCATTCTGGGAAGCAGTTTCGACGATTTGCATGGCATAATTGTACGGCCTATTTATTTACCTGACACTGTGCAAAGAAATTTTTGGACTGCAATGGATTTCCTGGGAGATATTTGGCATGGAGTGAAGCAGTTCAAAAAGCATTTGTTGGGTCCTGCATCCTACCTTTACTCATATTATGTAGACAAGTACTCTTATTATGCAGTGCAGGGGATAAGCATCTAAAACCCAACCAAATCAGCTGAAACTCAACCAGAGATTAAAAGAAGGCTTCAACAACACACTGAGCAAGTTTCAAAGTATTCTAATTAAGCAGAAATATAAAGGTAAAAATAAGTGTTTTTGAGTACAAACACATATGCTATAGTAAATCGCCTCGAAACGTAAGCTTTGGTCTCCTGTGGGCAGAGTGACAAAGCCACAGAGCCAATATCAATATGAGAAATATATTAATTTCTCTCAACCCCGGCAATATAAAGTGGAATCACCTGCTCAAAATCGCAATTAGTTCTGTATCGCGATTTTTTCAACTTTTTCACGCGCGTTAACTAATTCTAAGCCGGTGATTCCACATTATATCACGTCTCTCTCTCCCAGATCAAAATGTTAACTGCATGACGATACTAAAAAATTGTGATACATGTATTAAGAAATTATTTAAAGTACCTGGGTTTCTGGAATTCCGTGATTTTTGAGATACAAAAATCCTGTAGTGCTAAATGCCAGCTGCACTTGTTCTGCTAAGAATCTCACACATGGATCAGTGTCTGGAGGGACTGATTTGTAGGCCAAACTCATACAACTGAAATCCACAACTGGTACAGTTGTCATTTCCGCCATTTTATCGACGACTGCATTTTAGTAGGTCAGCGGAAGAGTAAAAAACAGTCAAAATCCGACCTTTCCCTTCTAGTGAGGTGGCTTAGGGAAATCCTCGTTACCGACTGGAAGAAAGCATTTAAATATTAAGACACAAAAACAATTTGATCTTAGGGACAAATTCAGGCTTGGTGCCACATGATCCATTACCCGGGGGGCGTGACATATAATTCAATTTGCAACACTCTTTACCAGCACGAAAATGAGGCTTATTAAATAAAATGTTGTAAAAAGTCCTTGTAATTGGTTAAAATTTGTTTATGAACAATAGAAACACTCATTAGAGTATTGTATGTATTTCACAATGATTTAATAGTAATTATGATGTTATCAAGCTGAAAAATGCCAGAATTTGCGCTGGTGGCATTTACACTGATGCATTGGGCATATTTGCCCATGCCCAAACAAATCTAGATGGCTGCAAACGGATACAAAGCAATCAAGTCATGAAAAATCCTTATCATTATGACAAAAACATCCGTATCCACTATGCGGACAAAAACCTGACTGCATCCTTTGTTCAGCGCGTGTTGAACATGTAAAGCAATTCGTGTGTCGGCTTCCACGTGGTCACATCTCTGTGTATCGGTAAAACCACTGACTGAGACTACAGATTCGTCTGAGGTGATGTTTACTTCCTTGTTCTGGGGAAACTGGAAGTTTGAAACTCTGCTTATCAGGAGGGCAAAGAGTTCTTCCTTGTTGCTATTGTTTTGAAGAAATGCTTTCCAGTTTGGAGGAATCTTGGTGTCACCTGTTTCCTTTCTTTTCTGACTCTTACTTCTCTTCTCTCTTGTTGAATCCTTGATACTGTTCGCCTTGTACGTATCCCAAACAATGTCCACTCGTTTACTTGATTGGAGATGACTCAGAATGAATGGGATAAAGACGTTTTCAGCATAGCCATCAAAGGTGGAAACAGTTGTGGATGGAAGGGTGTAAACAACAGCTGCTCCATCAAAGATCTTACAGTTGTAGAGTGGAGGTGGATCCGGCTGCTTTGTACAGGCAGGCTTTACACATCTCAAGGGGTCTGACTTCTTCGAAATCTTAGCTTTCCAAACTCGGAGAGAGATGGTGGGTGGGGCTAATTTTCGTGCATAAAAAGTTCATCTACCTTAGGTCTCCGCTTTGATGCTGGACCGTGCCAATGTACAATCGGCTGAAAAGGTTGCACTCGCTTCTCAGAGCACTTTGACTTTGATTTTGGCTTGGGCTTTAGTCGCTTAAACAGGGGCAGAAAGTTTTTCTTGATGGCATCACGAATCGATATAGTTCTATCTTCTATCACTATCTTTACTGATTCTGGCCTACGCTCTCGATAGACCTCAATGCATTTACAACCTCTTCTGATGCGCAATCTCCAGTTGCAATATTCACAAGCTCTCTACGTCTTATTGGAACAGATTTTCTAATGCTTTCATCGCGTCTGCCAGTTTTAGCACCTGCGTCTGGTATGTCTTCTGTGCAGAAATGCCACTTTCATAACGACTTGTGAGCATTGCGGTCTTTTTCAGCGAGGAACTGAGCTTGAAACTTTCCTTGCAAGCGGACAAACTCCGAACCAGTTAAGCCCACTACACCACCAAAACCTTTTATGCCCTTTTACGATGGCGTTGTTCTGCTCGTGAGCTTGATCAATTGGTATCATGGAAAATGGTTTCTTTGTCTTAGCTACAACCCAGTTTTTCTGTACGTCTTCTTTGACTGATGGTGACAAGGATTTAATGTCCCTGATGTGCACTGGAAGCCATCGTGCATAATTAGTTTGATCCAAGGAGTGAGACCATGGAACGAGGGCTTCAAGTGTTTCAACATATAGCGGAAAGTTTCCTTCACGAAGGGATCTAATGAAAATGAGTATGAGGACTTCTAATCTGAGAATCATGTCCCAAAAATGGAAAGTGGAGCTCTTTACACTTGTGGAGGACTTCCACATGCACTGCTCAAAAGATTCCGTTCATCATATACAGGGCCAGGATACTAGAGAAATGCCTCCCATTGGTGCTTGTGGAGAGCTAAAACCTGTAGTTACTTGGTGAGCATGCATTGTTCTTGTTAAATGGGTCATATTTAAGAATGACTCTATTGTACCAGAAGATGCAATCTCAGCTTCTTTCAATAATGTTGCCTTAGTGTCTATCCTGAGTCTTCCAGGAGTTCCCCACATACACTCCATAGAGCCATTTCTATGTGCAGTCCGCCAAACATCACTACATGCCTGCTCTCTCCATGGACCAAGGGCCAGTTCCATTGAACATATTTTGCAATTGCAAACAAACATCGCTTTGCAAGCGACCGTGCATCGTAGAGACAAGCAACCTACAAAGGTTTAACTGGATTTTGAGGCCAGAAGAATGGATCATCTCGATGGAAAGAGTAGGAAAAAGAAAAAAAGAAACTTGACGCCAAACGCAGAATTTACGTGCTCTCAATGCGGGCGGATGTGTGCTCCGGAGTTTGGCCTGAATGCCCATCAAAGACGTCACTGAGGCTGTCATCGTTACGATGTTCCCCAATTATATACTGACCGGGGAGTTATTATCTATGTCCGTAGCAAAAAACTTGTAACAAAGGATGAGAAAAAACATAAAAATGAATGAACTAGAACAAATTACGGCGTTCGAATTTGTTCATACCATTGCAAGGGATTAAGTGTTTCCAATCGGTAAATGAGTCCCATCTCTTTACTAAGATGAGTAATAACTTTCTAGGTTGAGGATCCAGTGAGGATGACTCTATTTAGCAGGCAATCAAAGTTGCCTGTCTTGTCATACTTATTAATTATTATGCAGTGCAAGTGGAAAGCAGTCAAAGCGCAACCAAAGCAGCTGAAACTCAACCAGAGATTAAAAGAAGGCTTCAGCAATACACTGAGTAAGTTTCGCAAAATATTTTGCAGAAATTTAAGGGTAGAAATTAGTGTTATTGTGTAACATATATTCAAAAGTAAATCGCTTCGAAACGTGAGCTTTGTTCTCCTGGAGCTACAAAGCTAAAGACTCGCAGGGCCCTTTTCCATGATACAGCAAGCAGCCAGTTCTATGATAATTTCAAATAATCGACACATATTCAATGTAACCCCGGTTAACGAAATCTATCTTAGTAAGAAATTTACATCTCTTTCTATTGTTATACTATTTGTCCATCTTTCTTATCTGAGTTCAGCTACTTCAATACCTATTGTTTAAAACACAATGAAATCAAAAATGAATACAAATGATGACATAGTAATTTGTTCACTAAACGTCAGGGGACTAGCAGACAATAAAAAAAGACGCGAAACTTTTCTCTGGCTGAGACGAAAAAGATATGCTATCAGTACATGTTACAAGAAGTACATTGCTCTTCAGAAACGGTGGATCTCTGGGCAACTGAGTGGGGCTACAAAACCATATTTAGTTCATTCTCGAGTCAAAAGGTAGGAGTTTGTTTTCTCTTTAACAACAATTTTGCTTTTGAACTTTCTAAACAATATATAGATCCTAACGGTCGATTCGAAGTCGCAGACATGAGAATAGAAAATATAATAGAAACATCACGCTACTTAATGTCTACGGTCCGAATCGTGACAATCCAGACTGCTTTAAACAAGTCACAAGTCACTTACTCGACTTTAAATGCGAAGAAATAATTGTAG
Organism: Zoanthus sanctaehelenae; assembly: GCA_028564885.2. Taxonomy (NCBI): domain Eukaryota; kingdom Metazoa; phylum Cnidaria; class Anthozoa; order Zoantharia; family Zoanthidae; genus Zoanthus; species Zoanthus sanctaehelenae. The sequence goes on from JAOTRI020099379.1 coordinate 5,157, forward strand.
GCGGTGACTTCAATTTAGTACTTGATGTAGAAAAAGACAAAAAAGGAGGAAGGGAGACAACTCACACTAAATCGAGGGATGAAATTTGTAATATAATGCAAAATTTAGACTTGAGAGATGTGTGGAGAGATCAAAATCCGAACGACTTTAGATTTACTTGGCGACAAAAAAAATCCCGAAATTCATTGTCGTCTAGATTATTTTCACAAGTCTTTTAGGTAATGTCTCAAAAGTCGATATTTTACCTGGTTTTAGAACTGATTACTCGTTAACAAGTCTTCACCTTAAACTGAATAAAAACATTAAGGGACCATTTTTTTGGAAACTCAACACCTCCTTACTTAATTACCGAATTACCATATGTAAATCTGATAAAATAAACGATTACAAGAGTCGTAGATCAGTATAAAGAGGACAGAAATGTAAATGAAATATTAATACTACTTTGGGAAATGATTAAACTAGAAATAAGAACAAAATCTATCGAATATGCAAAGGACAAAAGCAGGAAAATAAAATATAAGGAAAAACTACTAGAAGAAGAAACCTCCATCTTAGAAAAAATCTAGAGCAAGAGATAAGTACTGAAGAAAAAATAGAGCTGAGAGAAAAGCTACAACTGAAACAACACGAATTGGAAAATATAATCGAGTATAAAACTAAAGGTGCAATAATAAGAGGAAAGATCAAATGGTATAAAGATGGAGAAAAAAATACTAAATATTTTGTAGGGCTAGAAAAACGGCACTGTAACAGGAAGTAAGTAAGATGCAATAAAAACATTAAAGGTATCTCAATAAAGAATGAGGAATGCATAATAAGCCAGTATGTAGCTAGATGACTCAAATTCAATTTTAGATGGAAACATTCTCTCCTTCGAACACGCCTTAAAACTTCTGGAAGAATTCGCATGCATTTCAGGTCTACAAGTAAACTACGACAAAACTGAAGCATTGTGGATTGGTTCGCAGCGTGAAAGTACAATTGTATTTTTTCCAGAAAAAAAAATTCAGTGGTCAAGAGACAAAGTGTATGCGCTCGCTGATTGGTTTTCAGCCACAAATCAAGATACAGTTTATGTCAATTACTCTGAAAGACTAGAAAAGATAAAAAATGTGTTAAATAATTGGCATTTGAGAAGGCTGACATATATTGCCGGTGAAAATTACTGTCTTTAAAACTTTAGCTATTTCCCAGTTAGTCTATGTTATGATTTCGCTTCCAACATGTTTGGAGATATTGAAAGAAGTAAACAACCTATTTTTCAAGTTTATATGGGATGATAAAGGTGACAAAATTAAAAGGTCAATTTTATTCAATGAATATGAGGATGGAGGGCTAAAAATGCTAGACGTTATAACATTTAGTAAATCATTGAAGGCATGCTGGCTACAAAAATATTTCGAGACTAATAATAATGCAAAATGGAAATATTTTTTTGGAAGAAAGTCTAGAAAAAGCGGGAGGAAGTTTAATCTTCTCTGGCTTTCTGAGAAAAGAAGATGTCAATACGTTAGATCAAAAAAATGTTTTTCACAGAGAGCTGGTTGAAATATGGACTGACTTAACTTTAAAAAAAATGGCATAACGACGTTAATAAAATCTCTGACATAGGAACGCACCCTATTTGGTATAACTCGGAAATCAGAATACATAATAAGCCAGTGTTTTACAAGTCATGGTCGCAGAGGGGAATTAATTATGTCCTTGACCTTCTCAACACAAACGGTAATAGTTTTCTTAGTTATCACGATTTTATTAACAGACACGATATTAATACAAACTTTTTAAACTACTATGGCATTATTTCAGCATTAAAAGCTTATTATCTCAATTGCAAAATTGAAATTCAAACAACAAAAAGTGAAAGCTAGTATTGTTGAACAATTCAAGAAAGCCAAAAAAACCCAGCAAGTTTGTTTATTCTAGTCTCATTAAGAAGAAACAAACACAGCCTACTAAGAGTCAGTCAAAGTGGCTCAATGATCTAAATAATCAAAAACCAAATGAAGTCAATTGGAAAGAAGTCTATAGCCTACCTTTTAAGGCCACCATTGAAACAAAATTAATAAATTTTCAATACAAATTTATACATAGAAGAATCGCTACATATAGTTTTCTCCATACAATTGGAAAAAGTCTGTGAGATAATTGTACCTTCTGCGACCTTGAGACGGAAAGTTTTCTTCACCTTTTTTGGAAATGTAAGTTTGTTCAAATTTTTTGGAAAAAACTGGAATCCTGGGTGAATGCAAAACTCCAAACACTTATTGTATGCTCCAAATTAAATTTTCTCGGTATAAAAAAGGTTGATCATGATAATTCCAACGCTCTTTATCATACTTTGCTATAAGGCAAATATTTCATATATCTATGTAAACTAAAAAGTATTTTACCGAGAATAGACGCTTTTAAAAACAAATTACAACAAGTACAAATAATGGAACAACAAATCGCCCATATGGAGTCTTTTAGCAAGAAATTGGGATCGCTAAGATGTATTTCAAAACTCCTCTGGCGCCTGTGAATAATCTCAATCAGAACAAACAGATCATCATTCTTGTTCGTTTAATTGCAAGTAATAGCTGTACTCTTTCTCTTTCTTTCTCTCTCCTGTTTTTTCTTTTTAATAAAAATTGTAATAATATTTTCTAGAATAAAAAAATTTAAAAAAATATGTCTAAAACGTTTATGTTCTGGCCCATTATAGGGATCTTTATATTGTTGTTTATATTGGTACCAAGCAGTTTGCAATAAACATCTATTAATGCAGACTGACTGAAACCCTGGATGTTAAGTAATACACAGAGGTTGTTCTTGACATTCACCTCTAGTCGCTGCCTCGGTAAGTTTATTTTTTACAGCCTCAATTTTTTTGCAGCAAATATTTGCCTCCACTCTTCCCATTACCTGACAGTTTTACACAAACACCTAAGTTATGAAAAAACAAACAAAATGAAATTTACTACATACTTGTTTACATTATGCTAGCCACAGTGACTCACTGTGAAGAACTTTAAAAACATATATACCAGTATTATAGAGTAAATATATGTCAAACCCTTACTTAATTTTCAAAAGCTTATATTTGATATTTTCATAAAATTTGGTTTTCAAGAGTTATTGAGGATAAATACCCTCTAAAATTAAGAATATATAAAATAGAGCTCATGTACAGATTTAATTTTCAGAATGGGAGTGAAAACAATCATCTATGACTATGATTATAGTTTATGTTTTCTGAAATATTATGTAAACAAATGTATACACAACCGATACTGAATCATCGGTAAAGCTACACAACATTTGGCTCGTACCAGTTAAAGAAAACCCCGCAACTGACGGTAATTTATTTTTGCTCATTCGTAGTTAATAAAAATATATGCGTTTTTAAATCAAGCACAATAGTAGCAGTATAAACACATTCAATCAACAACCAAACTATGTTTTACATACTGCTTGGCTTGGAATTTCTGGTCCCGGAGGATTTTTCTTTGCCACAAACATTGAAGTGTTTTGGGACAGTTTGCCTTGGCGAGTCAGTGTGACGACGATAAATTTAATTTCTTGCTTTTTTCGGGGTCACACGATTTCGCTTGAATTTGCTTCAAAGAATCAAAACCTCCGGGATCAGAGAGAAAAAAATAATTAGGCTATAGAATCAAAATGTGTGCGATTACAGCAACCCTGTTAAAAGTTTGGCTTGAAAAATATCATGACTTGCAGCAGCAGTTGTAAAGAAATGTACTAAACAAACTGAGTAAAATTTATTTTATTTGACATCAGTGTTCCACGATCAATTGAAGGATTGTAATGAAAATTGATCTGTTAAAATCATCTGACACTACATACCAGTCTGAATTTTCCAGTCGAGGATCTGTGTTTCCTTCATCGCTTTCCATGGCCTCGTCGCCTGCCCTGCTTTCATTCTCGCTGAAATCAGGTTCAGCCGTGGTAACCCGTGGCTCTTCCTCCGTCGAAAATATCGGAAGGTGATCCGGGTTTGGTCATAATTAAGAAAATATTTTGTGAGCAAATGGATGAAGTTTTAGAAAGTGTTTGCCTTGTGCAAAAATACACAACTAGAAGACGCGTAAAGATCGAGTTACAGACATTGGCTTTAACGATATGACGTCATACGCTAGTACGCTGACCGAAATCTGAACTGGTAATCACTTTCAAAGATGGCGCAAATCTAAACGAGTTTTATGCTCGTCTTTGAGATAAAATATTAAGGGTAAAATTAACGGTAATTAAAGAACGGTTTTGAAAAATCGAACTAAACTATGTAGGCCAGTAGTCCAAACTATCTTCACTCTTACCCCGGAGTTGCCCTTTAAGCGCTTCTATGATGGTTTGATCTCGCATTTTTGTTTTTTTTTCAATCGTTTTTTGCCTTCAGTATGCTTTTTTGAAGACTTGCTGTGTTTAAGGATGCATTTCTTATAGGCTAAGATTTTCTTGTACGCATCACAGAACAGTTTCCCGTTTCTAAGGCACAAATGTTCATTTGGGATTTCCCTTTAACCGATCATGAAGATTCTTGTTCTTTGGATCAGAGTTTTCTCTTTTTTTTGTATTTGCGTTGTTTCTGGATATCGCAGTTCTAGGTACAGCATCGATAGTAATAGCGACGCTGGAAGTAGTCACCCTGTTTGATTCTGGCAGCCAAGCCCCTGAGCCTGCAGTTTGAAATCGAGCGTAGACTGAGGAGAGACCACAAGATAACCGCAAATTTAACAGGCCATGAAACACGTTAAACATATTTATTTCGAAAAATGCAGAAATGAAGTGCAAAGCGAAGCGGGTACTAAAAAATCATTCTTTTTGGTTTGAAAAGACACAAATTATGCTTGCAGTGTTAAAAAGCCCCATTATGCTGCTAGCAAAAGCTTCAAAACCCTTCTGTCAAGTACTACCCGTATATCTCATATTCTTTTTATTTTTAAATGCAAACATACATCCACAATACTTAACTACCAAAGGATTTACCATGAATACCATGGCAACAGCTACCATGTTAATGGTTGCCATAGCTATAAGACACATGCAAAACACCCTTAAAGTTTTTATAAGTTTTTGTTATGCAGGAAATTTTGAGAAAACAAAATCTATTTTGGTGTTGCCTTCTTGTACTCAAAGACAATAAAATGGTACACTTCAAGTAACACTTTCAGTTTATACAACAAAACTATTTATCAATAATTATTTCTTTATAAATCTAAATAATTAAAATATTTTTTTAAGAATAAGGATACGAAATATGCTGTATAGTAAATTCATAAAAGACAATCCAAAGTAGACTGTTGAACTTTTCCAATAATGTATTTAAAATACTCCTCAGAATACTCAAAGCAAATATTTCTTAACCATAACTTAGTACTAGCAGTCCTAAAATGCGTTAATGAAAGTGCTCCATCAGCATTCAAGTCCGCAAAAGGAAATCTGTGCACAATCCGTCCTGTAGACAGAAGAATAAAACTACAAATCAACACTTATAAGTTCTCTACAAATACAAAATAAGTGAAAAATGATCATTTTACTTTTCATATATAAGAAATTGATGCATTCACTTTTAATACTCGTGAGAAAACAATGTTATTAAAATAAATAATTAACCATAGCTAGTAAAAACAATAGTTAAAAAATATAAAGTTCTCTGATAATTAAATGTACATAAATATTTAAAATTTTAAAATTGTACAGGATCAGATATTATTGCATTTGATAATATTAAAATTTATTAATTAATAATTCTTAGTAATTATCGATATATCAGGCAGACGCGGTTGGAGCAGTTGGTAAAATATCCACTTTCTAACCACAAGGTTTGCCAAGATTTTAATATTTGTGTGACCTTTTTTTTTCCCAAGCTAACCTGCGATGGATTACTGTCCCATCCAGGGGCTGTCAAACACCTGTTCTGCTTAACACTACAGAAACTAGAGACCCATGGACCACTTGGCTTGTAAGAGATATAGCTATAGATATACTAAACACGAGATAAAAGCTCAAAAATATAAATTCTGGTACTCTAAAAACTATAAAACTATAAAAAACAAATGACTAATCTAATATAATTAGTTCCCCTTTTTTCAATCTTGTAAAAGGAGAAACCTGTAGCTTAAATTATTTTCTTCAATATCATAATGATTAACGTATTCTGATTTACTAGGTGTTTTATTAAACTGTGCTTACATAATTCAAGCGTTGTCCTTTCACACCAAAATACATCATCAGAACCTTCCTCAATTACTCTGTGATTCACTCTCTCGCCAACAAGTAACACAGGATCTTCGAAAAACTTGGGAAGCTTCTCCTGATGTTTAACAAAAATTCTATTTCTCGTCTCTTTGACTGTTTTTTGAAGGAGCTTTTTTCTGAGCACTGAACCAATGGTGGTAGGTTATCTCGCTGTGATAATGCACATTGCTGAATAACGTTTTTGAGATTTGAGACTGGTGTAAGTGGTTAACACGTCAGACTAATAAACCGAAAATGTGGGGTTCGATTCCCGCCGAGGGCTATATGTGTTATTTTTCTCTTGTTCTTTCTGCATATCTATTCATCGAACGCATTCCTATTTTTATTTTATTATGATCCTTGGTTTGAGACTGCTGAAATATATGTCTCTTGGCATTTAACTGAAGATGATGCTTATGAGAGTTAAGCTGTGCAAGTATGGCTTTCTTTTTTTGAGAATCACTTTCAACTGTCATTTTTATCAACCTGTATCCATGCCTTTCCAACCTTTATGACATCTTTCACAGCTTTAAGGTTTTCTTTTTGAGCTTTGCTTTTCTTGAAGTTTCTCCAGTTTCTACGTTTTCAAGATTTCCTGTCTTTCTTTGTATCTTGTCTTCGTTTGAGGTGCACCTTTCCTTGCTTGCTCCAACAGCATAGCCTTCTCCTTTTGTAACTTGCTATCCAGCCATGACAGTGTGCCATTGTTTTGCCACATGACGTAGGCCTCGTAAGCCATTGTGGATGCATGAGGTTTAGCTCTTACAAGCAAGTCAAGGATAGCAAAATTTCTCTTTGATGCCATGTTAATTGAAGGGACAGTGCTTACAATCTTCAAAACTGACTGAGATGGATTACAATACTTCCTATCAGGTAGCTGATTTTGTGTTTGTCTATCTAAAATAAGCAGCGGTCCATACATTAGCATCTCTTGGGATTTTTGGGTGAGGCTTTCAAATTCAGGGTCATTAGTTGGTGCAAATAACTTGTGATAGGTATCATCACGATTTACTGGCACATCATCCTCATCAAAGAGTGGTGTACCTTCTTTCAAAGTTTTGTTTCATATGCAGAACTGAGGAATCAAGACTTGAAAAGTTTTGGGTATTATTGACAACACGCCGGAATGGACCAGTGATGAGCTTACATCTCAGTGAGATGGACTTTCACTTGAATATCTTCACCAACTGCTTGAAGCAAATTGTTAGGAGATGGCCAATCTTTTAAAAATGATTTGATGTGGTTTTCTACATTGTAGAACTGGATGTTGAGTCAGTTACCTACATAAGAAACTAAATGTAATGTCTTACCCTTATCATGAAGATAAGAAATAAAATAGTCTGCCACACCTGATTCATCTGAATCCACTTGGGTTAAAAGCATTGCACTCGGTACGATAAAGCCGTACTGATTCAGATTCACTTGTAGCAAACACATGAGCTGGTTTAGTGGGCACATCAAATGCTATATTCTCAAAGAGTTTCATGATTTTGTCAGTCTAGATATAACTTACAGAAAAAGTTACACATCACCTTTAGTTCATCCTGCTCTTCCTCTAACAAGTTTTCCCAGTTCTCAATATTAGCAGGTAGGAGCTTTTCCCTTAATTGATTAAGTTGTTCATTGAAGCAACGTTTCACTGAACACTGGTCTGACATTGTAGAGCGAATTGATGTTACAAGCTTAGCAAATACATTTTTTTAGCGTCGTCATTTGAAGAAACAACTTCTGTCAATTCTTCTACTTCACTAGGGAAGGTTTTCATTAACATTCCTGCATCCTGCCCATCTATTTTTTACAAGCCAAAAGAAAGAGTATTTCCTGAACTTGTTGTTACTTGAATACTTAGCAGATGAGAATGATACTTTGTGGTTCCATCACCATGTAAGCAATTCCCAGCCCTATTTTTATCTTTTCTCCCTAACATTGCTTTTGCAACCTGATAGTGAGCCAGGTTCCTTGCTTGGACTAAAAACCTCAATTTTTCATCAAGACCTGGAAGTCTTTCAATCTCCTTTCCTGCTAAATTTTTAAGAACTAATCTAATTACTTCATTGACTTTGTTCATACTGACAGTCATAGTCAGCAACTCCAATATTACTTCCCTGATGTCATCACAATAACGTCCACCTTCAAAAGTAGTATAAATACCAATATGTAAAGTGGGCCGAAGATAATCGCATGCCTTGTAACGTTTTCAAGTGTAAGGGATTAATTTTAAGAAAAAAGAACAGCCTGAACACTCATTTTAATACTGTGAATGGAATAAATCAGAGTTACTCTCTTAACACTTTAGGCTTAACATTTCAAAGTAATTGCAGATTTTCAGAACATATCTAATTCAAACTTAAGGAAACCAACAAAAGCCTTGTTATTATTCGGAGTTTATGTAAGGAAGGTTATTGTCAAAAAGTAATTGACTACTTATTTAGTAGTATCATTTTACCTAAGATAACTTATGGTCTTTCCATGTATGCAGCTTCTCTACCAGAACTGACAACCATCCAAAAAATTTTGACTAGATGTTTTAAAAGGAAATATATGTCTGAGCCCCTTGATATAAATGAATTGCTAGAAAAGTCCGACACTGCCATTTTTAATAAGGTAAAGAGTAACTCTAAACATCCTTTATTTGACGTTTTTTCAGTACTTAAGCAAACCTCTTACAGGTTAAGATTTAAGAGTAGCTTGTTTCCTAGGTTTAATACGGTGTGAGTTAATTGATTTCAATTCACGGGAAAGTGTAATAAATCAAGGAACAATAATTAGTGATTTGATATTTTTTCTATTGATCCCCACGTTGTTGATCTTCTCATCAGGTAGGTACTTGGCTGAGTCATAATTATTGTGGCAGTTTACAAACAGTTCAATAGTCTTCTCAAACTTTTCGCTGAGTGTTTTTGCCTCGGGTTCAAGTGTTTTGACAAAGGCCAGCGGTTTTTTCTACAATACTGTTACAAAGCTTTTTTATATTTGTATCCTGCA
>JAOTRI020099390.1:0-14383 GCA_028564885.2 Zoanthus sanctaehelenae
ATAGATAGATAGATAGATAGATAGATAGATAGATAGATAGATAGATAGATAGATAGATAGATTGACGAAAAGGTAAATTTAGACTCGGGCCCCCTACGGGGGTAGCCCGAGTAAAAAAGCAAGACTAGTGCTATCGTAATCCTGATAACACAAAGTTTGGGTACTGTTACTATATTTAACCTATACTCTGAGCAATAATGTATAATGAAATGAAAAAAAAAGTTTTTTAATTGTTTTAACTTTTAGTAAGACAATAGAGTACCGAAGGGATGAAGTCACAAAAAGTTTACTTATAATTGTCTGTTGTTGTTTTTTAAAAAAAGAAGCTCAACATTAATGTTAAGGTCTGGGTTGTTCAATGATAGGTTAATTCAATTGCAGGTTAAACAACCTTACAGCTGCAGCAATAATTTTGTAGCAATAATAGCTCATTTCAAGCTCAAAAAAAGGTTTTTTGAATATTTTTGGAAAAAGAAGAGCTGTAAATCTGATGTTTATACACATTAAACCACTGATTAATGAAATAAAAGATAGTTTATTTCACATGCATATTAAACAACTTCTTAAGAGATTCTTAACGATGAACCAACCTGACAAGACCAGACTCTTAATTTGTGATCTCTGCAAAGTGCAAACACACACATAGTCCTATCAACTGGGTGAAGGATGACTTTAAGAGCTGCATCTGCTGACTGACCATCACCCCTCAAGCTTGCAGGAACAAGACCAGACCAAAGTCTTTGCATTACACTGGATTGCTTCAACTCAAACTGTTCAGTCTGACCTGTAGAAAAAAGATGATACAAACAATTATAATATATTATACACTTATGAATGAGCTTGCAAAGACTGTCCTCTAAAGATGAATCCAGGTTTTTTAAATTTGGGGATCCTCTGGACCCGTTCTTGAAATACTTGGGGGTCAATTAAAAAATTTTTGGGGTCCACCTATTTAATATTCAACAAGAATAATATTCAATGAGGCAATGGCTTTTTGGCTTTAGTTGATGTAAGTTACAGTGAAATGGAACATGAAGAACCAGCTGATAAAAATTGTTTTTACAATTTAAACATATTATACCATCATTTACCTGGCTTTTGTAATTTGACTAAACATTTGATGTTTTTTTAATTTCCAATTGGATATTTTGTTCAATACTCTCTGCATCCAACAGAAAGACGAGTGCGTCCCATCTGACACAATGATGCACTCTGGATACACCTCTGTTCCTCACAAACAATAACTGCAATGTGTATGTTGTAGTTAATTTTTTGTCACAGTTATTTTTTTTCTAACTAGTTAATTTTTTTCCTTGGAATTAGTTAGTTTTTTTTCAAACTAGGTTATATTTGTATCAACTGTCTGAATAAATTTTTTTTTCTTTTTTTTTCTCCTAAACCCTTCTTATTTCCATCCTATACCTTATTCCTACCCCCCACCCCACTTCACTTACCCCCATATAACCCCGCTCTTACCTTTTTTCTTTGATACTTGATACTTCAATGAATTAAAATTAATGCAGAATTACTTAAAAATATGTGTGGATTCCAATACATTCTATTTGTTGAAATTTACAATTTTTATGATGTGTTTATACTCACCCTTCACAATAAAACTTAAAGAATTTTAATTCTGAACATTATAATATGCACATATAATTGTAAGTTAAATTAATTTTTTTCTGATGAGTATGTTGGAAAGATAATAACATTTCTTCTTTCTTTCATCGTTTGAATCTTTCCCAGCCCCAAAATACATATTTACTTACAGTGTATGTTACTTTTTAAAATTAAAAATTAAAGAATCAATTTACTAGCCTCCCAAAAATATTTTTGAAGGTAAAATGAAAACAAGTAAATGAAACTGAAGCAACAGTAGAGCTGTGGACTGCAAAGCTAAGAATATCATTACTCGTGGTACTCCGGTACCACGAGTCAACGTTTGGATTCCATTTCTTTTTCTTTTTTCTTCATGTCGCGATTAGCGATTCGGTCCAGTAACTACCATATTTGGGATTTGTCCCCGGTCGCACGTGGTCAATGCCTCTTGCGGTGATATCATAACTTTTTTTTTTTCATCACGCAACTGGAGTTTGAAGGAAGGAAGTAGTTTGAGGAATTTTTAAACTTATTTGCCGGTTAAAATAACTGAATGCAACCACACTTCAGTTTTCACTCGTACCACGAGTAAAGGCTTAACGAGCCTCTTGTTTGAATCAAAAACAATGAACAGAAACTCTCACTGGGATTTCAGAAACTTAGATTCTGCTAATATGAAGTACCTCAAATAAGCAAAATATCATGAGCACGAAAAAATGCTACATGTGGTTTTATGATTTTTCTGTCATCGCAATTTCCATGACCATGAAAAGGAAATTAACATAACAGCTATCACTGCTTGATTGTGGCATATCAAAATATAGATCGACAAAAATCATCCCAGGACTGCACCAAATAAGGTAGACCATGTAGCTAGTTTTTCAAAGTGACATGGGGCTAAATTTTGCCCAGGATGTTAAAAATGAATTTCGAACCCAGGTAACTAAATAATGTATTTAAATATACAAATCAACTAACAACTAATTGAAAATATCAATATCTAAAATACGTAATCTTTATCAAAATTTAAAGAACCAAAGAGTGGTTTCTGACAGCTTCCCATCAATAAAAAAAATTATGATGCACAAAACCAAAAACTGGTTTCCCCAAATTTCCGAGATCTCCAGGCCAGCAACTTTGATACATGAATTGACACTTGATAGCATTAACTAAACTAAACTGATAAGCATTATTTCCAAACCTTGCAATGATGGGGAAGGCAGTTTCACCAACAAAATACTTCCGGCTCTCGTGGCTAATGCAAACAAACAATTACCATCTTGGCAAAGCCAACCTGAAAAATTCTTGCAGGAATGACTGAATGTTGCAAAATTACACAGCTCTCTCATGTCAATACTAGACACACCAACGAAAACAGATGGCCATTTGGCATCAGCAGTTGAAGTAACAGTATGGCTCTGCCAAAAAATGACATACCAATTTTTTTTATCATTGTTAACAATAACATTTTCTGATTTATTTACACTTCCATTGATCATAACTATTTATTGGGAGTTCTTCAACAGAAAAAAAATTCATGATGGAAAAACACAACCCAAAATCTTCTTTAAGTGCATGTATGACAAATTTTTTTTCTTGTAGTTTAGTTCGTAAAATTTACAGATGTTTTTTGAGTATCTTTTTAACAGGATTTGGTTGTTTTAAATATGCACTTAGAGCGAAAAAAAACCATGTCCACTGGAATCAAACAACCCTGATGTTGAGTTGTTTACCAAAACATCACGCAACGTGGCCACAGAGCAGGTTTGGAAGAAGGTTGGAAGTGTAAAATGGCACCACAATGAAATGAGAAAACAGAGTAAACAACTGTATATTGATCACAGAAGGTCAATTACAAACCCCAGTCGCAGGGAAACGTTTTCAACAAAATTTAGAAGAAAAAATAAAATAAATCTTTTAACTTCAATCTTCTAGCCATCCCCACTCACCCAGACTATAAATTAATGTAGATCTATAATTTGAAGTAAGTGGGTAAATGAGTTTAGAGTGACCTGGTTGCAAGAAAATCACCATAGTTTCATTTCCATTACATTGAACACAATGCTTTTTATGACCTTAAAAAGAAATTGTAGCAAAGTTAACACCTTAAATTTCCAAAAAACAGCACACATAAAAAACTTTTAATGACCAGCCAAATCCAGTTTAAATCACATGTGAACATAAATCATTTGAATTACAATACTAATAAATTATAAGTTAACATTATTTATTATAATAATTACACAAAATTACACATACATGTCTGTATAATCTATCCGGATGAGGCAGTGTTAGTCGATGAACACTGTTTGTAGCTGCAATAAGAACACACACATTGGAATGTGTTTCAAAAATGGCCACTCCAGGTAATAGAACGGCACCAGGGAATCGAACCCGCAAGTTGTTCCCTCTGAGATTGATGTCGAGAGAAATTTCTGTGAGCTCCAATGCATCTTCTGTTATTCTCCTAGTTTAAAAAATGATGTCAAAAGATTTAGCCTAGATTGTTTCACAGGATATGCCCATTTGTGCTCCTAGTTGTAAGTTAAAAGAGTATGAAGTGTGTAAATCAAGTTGCCATTTAAAAACAAACAAGGTGAATTTACCCTTACTACAAATTAATATATCTACATGTACAGTACATGTACAGTGTAGCAATATGATTTGAACCTAAGTTATAATAATAATAACAATAATAATAATAATAATCTTTATTTATATAGCGCTATTTCTACTAAGAAACCAATAACGCTTTACAATAATAATTCGTGTAAAATATATGATAATAATACATGAGAACAATAAATACTACAGTAATGCCTAAAATGTACAAAAGACTATAATATGAATAACTAATCAAGATAAATATTTACAAGAAAAATAATTCAACAATAATAAAAAAGTTAAAATGATTCTAAAAAAGATCGTTTAAAAAGAAGTAATTTGATCTGTTTCTTAAAGGTGCTTAAAGATTCAGTTTCTCTAATATTGTTAGGAAGGCTGTTCCATAACATGGGACCATTTACAGAAAAAGCTCTTTTCCCGTCCATTTTCTTGTTTTTCTTCTTTTAAAATTTACGTTATTTAAATTTTCCTGTAGACGCAATGTTATAAAATTTTCGATATGTTTAAACCCCCAATGGTTACGCTGGGCACTACGCGTGCGTAGGCTCAACATGTTGAGCGTTGCTTTGTAAATGCACTCGACTTTGTTGAGCCACACATGGATGATCGCGAAACAAAGGAAATATGTTAAGCCGTGTTGAGCGAGAAGTTTGACTTGTTTCAAACTTGACTCGACAAAACTCAACACCTCTCAACATGGTTATCAAATGCGCTCAACGTGTTGATCTCAACATGTTGAGAGCTTGTACAGTGGACAAATCCAGTGCATTTGCACGCTGTTTAAAGCTAAATCGTCATTCAATTCTTAGTGAAGCGGAACGGCTATTACGACTCGCAGTTGCTGTGTAGGGTGAATATGCAAGGACAACCAATAACAACAAACAGAGAATGAGAACATTACAGTGAGGAAAACGAATCGATTATTTTTGCTATCCTTTAAACATGTTAATGCATTTCTGTAAACACAAATATCAATGGAGTATTGATTTAAGCACACCTTATATTCCTCACTCGAGTATTGAAAGTTTATTTTATTTGACGTTACGCCAACTTTAAACATTTTTACGCAACTTTAATCAGAAGCTTACGCTTAAATCTGGAAAACATAAAAATAAACATTAATCTGCAAGCGAAAAGCCGAAAGAAAATTTTTCCATAGCTTTAACCAAATATATTAACATGTTCATATATGTAAATTTGAGGTTTCGTGCTGTGATACAAGACAAAGTCAAAAGAAACAGAAAAAACACCTTATTTAAACTTAGAAGGAAAGTAGAATGTCAAGATGATATTGATAATATCGAAAGTGATTTCATCACGGCATAATATATACAGCAGGAAGACGGTTTAGCAAAAGTCTTATGAGTGCTTCTAGCTGATACGGGAACTACCCAACATTAGTTCAAGCTTCCTTTTGAGGTCTTTTGAGCTAAAGTTTTTCCCTCTTCGCAGTTATCGAAGTAGGTTTCTGACATAACTGGACAGAAATCGTTTGCGCCCTCACTTACTTTAAAGTTGAGTTAGTTAAAACAACTTTTACGAAGCGTATTCTAAGCCCATATTGCTTATCAGCTCGTGGTTCCTGTGCATGAATAAGTAAGTCTGATAGTAGAATAGTTTATTTTGTTATGATAAACAGCGAATGAGAAGATTCTGATAGCAAACGAATCCTGAATGATTTCTCTTATTGTTTTACATACATGTTCATACCGTTAGCATCGAAACTTAAGCGGTTTCTTTTCTTTGACGTTGCGCCAACATCAATGTTAAAGAATATCGTTGTCTAAGTTTACGTAAACTTCTTTGCAATTCTTTCAAATTCCTTTACTCCCAAAAGCTTACCTTTACTGAGGTAAACTTTACCCCGGAAAGAAAATCTTTGCGCAAATTGTTGATATATATGTAAATTTGTTTAAGTTTCGAGAGATTCCCACTTGACTTAACTGTGGTTGATAACTTGTTTATTCAGTTTCTTTGTTGTTTGTCTTATGACACATAGTACAAAGAAACTGCGACAACACTTTATTAATTTGGAAAGTAAAATGTCACGATGATTTCAAAAGCGTTTGATCACTGCATATTCTATACAACTGAAGACGGTTTAGCAAAAGCCTTATACGTGTTATGAGATAAGACGGGAAAAAAAACAGCTCAAGCTTAGTTTGGAAAAACTGACAAGGTAAGACTATCATAGAGCATTTTAGTCTAGTTTCAATTTTAAGCGAGTTTAACTAAATCATAAATACATACCTTTTTCGAAAGAAAATGTTCACATGCTAAAATTTGCAGGACTGATATTTGTTATTTTTTATATTTCAACAAAATGAAAGCAAAGCATTCTATTTTACTGTTTTTTCATCTTTCAAAACAACAAATTTCTCACAAATTTCTAAATAACAAACGTGGTTTAACTTTCAGTAGTAAATTTAAAAATTTGATTATCGCTAAACGAAAAGCGAAAAGCTGGGTAGGAAAAACCACATGTAGATTTCCGCTTTAAATTCATGTTTTACTATTTAGTTTTCTGAATTATTTTTTCTAGTCCAGATGGCAGGTTGAAATTCAACTTTTTTACATTATTGCCGGGAAATGAAAACCTTCCTTTGAAAAGAAAACTTTTTGCGCACAATGTTCCAAGAATACAGCGCGATTCAACTTCAGTTTGTAGCGTACAATATTGCATGCAACAAAACTCATCGGTGGACAGACGCTGAAACAAATTTGTTGCACGAAATGTTGCATGAAATGTTGCATTGTGTGTCAGCGCCTTTAGAACCCATACACGCTTTTTTTTTATAAGAGTATGCTTTATAAGATTGTTCAAGATGAAACTGGCCAAAAAGTTAAGAATGTTTTAAGAATATTGCCATTCCATCCAAGGGGATAGTAATTAATTTGATTAAAAAACAGCATACAATCTCTATTTGGTTGTAACTTTGATTATATTTTACCAAATTCCAATTGCTATATATATCAAATTAAATGTTGAGCATATGTCTTTCTAAAACTCTGGAGGATGAGAATGTCGAAGTTACCATCAACTAGTCACATGACCTATAAATTAGCATAATTGGCTTTGAAAAGTGATTAGAATTTAGAGTATAAAGTTAGTTTCAGCGATGGTGCAAATGATTTCATTCCTGAGGACAAGATGGGAACCTCAGAAGTTCAACTTATCACTAGCAGTACCTAAAGAAACAATACATTAAAAATCTTTTATTACACTTTATTTATTACCTTAGCTTTTACTATGTATACATATAACATTGTATTTATGCTTTTCCATTTATGAACATAATGTCTTGGGTTTTTTTGTTACTTAAAAATCTTTGTAAGTTATTTGTTTTACCCCTTTTTTGCCTTTTGAGTTTTCTTTTTTGTTTCTGGGCACGAAAAGTTAAGTACGGCTTTAAGAATGT
Source organism: Zoanthus sanctaehelenae (assembly GCA_028564885.2). Lineage (NCBI taxonomy): Eukaryota > Metazoa > Cnidaria > Anthozoa > Zoantharia > Zoanthidae > Zoanthus > Zoanthus sanctaehelenae. The sequence goes on from JAOTRI020099390.1 coordinate 7,644, forward strand.
CTCATAAGAATATGTTAGGATGATTTTGACTGAAACGTTAAGAATATTCATCATGAAACGAAAAAACACCATTCTTATAAAAAATGCATGTAGGGTTCCAATAATTTGTGTGAACACCTTAATTCCAAGGCAAACGATATATTGTTAATAAGATAATCTATAGCATTACAAAGATCTGTACACTTAAAATAACATTTTTTCTTAGTATTATCATCAATCCATAAAACGGCAATGTATTTTCTATTAACCGTAGCAAAATTACGTTATAATAACTTGTAAATACGAAGTTTTAACTTTTCCTTGGGGTATACTAGTATAAAGTGTAGAAAAGTCCCACGTACTTATATTATGACCTAAAAATGTATGTTTACCGATAACATCTATAACATTTAATGAGTTATTTACTATTCACATAGCATTAACTCCTATTCTATTTTTATAGTATTACAATAACTTATACAAAGTGTTTTCATAAGTTTTAAGCACGACATAAGTGCTGGTACATAAACTAGAACCAGCTATAAATCTATATTTGAATAGTTTCTTGTGAAGTTAGGGAATCCAGTATATTTGTGGTAATTTATGTTCCTTCTCTTAATTTGATGTTTTAAAACTAGTATGATTCCCTGTTACTGCATTTGGCGGACAGAACTGCTGTTCCTCATATGTGCTACATTTATTATATCCGTCCGAGTTAATTCCTAGTCCATCCATAAGTATCTCAATGTAAAACCGTTTACACACAAAAATTATTTTATTTCCAGTTTTTTCCGCAGGAACTAAAACAAGAAGCTACATGTTTACCTCTCAATATATGTAACTATGTTCAACCCCGTATAAAAGAAGCAAGCTAGAAATCCGAATTCACGCAGCTAATGCGTCTAGTTGAATTTTAGTCACGGTTTTCTTACGAGCGAATTGGACTCAAGCGGGACCGCATATTTGTTGACAGCTTTTTCGTAGGTTTTGTGAGCACATGCTGGCGTGCTGAAAAAGAACGGGTTTACCTCGGTGAAAAAACCTGTGAAATTCACGAGTGACGTAGAACAAAGATAACAATGATTAACTGAATGCAGATTCATCTGTACTGGTCAAAATATTAAAATATAACAGTTTTAAACTTCCGTTTACACAGTAAATACAAACTCTTAAACTTGAGTTTTCAGTTCGAGCTAGAACCTTGATCACCATGATTTTAGGTCACGCTGTCTTGGTTTTTTAACCTTTGACACACGCGATCACAGAGGGTGGTCCCAAGAATGTGGTATTTGGTATCTGCCTTTGTCACGGTTGAGGTCTGGTTTATTCACCCTGATATAGATAGCCTCTTGAATTCCACGTCTGTGCCAGTAAGAATAAATAACAAATACTTTAGTTAATGTCAATTGCGAAGAAAATGGTTGTCCATTATTCCTAGCCAGAGGTTTAAGTTTATTTGCTCGACGGCTCAGATCTAGGCGCGTGAAAGTGGAATTTTCAAAAAAAGAAAAACCGGAGTATCCGGAGAAAAACCCTCGGAGTCAGATCGAGATAGACAAATCTCAGTCCACATGCCGAGCACAGAAATCGATCCCGGGTCTTAGAGGTGGGAGGCATGACTGATGACCACTATACCAAGCTGACTCCCCGTCGAGAACTTTGACAGTATCCAAAGTGATTTGATTGTCTTGGTAGTTCTTGTAGATATGTTTCGCGACGTCCAATTTCATTACTGAGCTTGGTCGAAAATGCTCTGCGATTCTCTTTCTAAGGGCCGACCCATTTCGCCAACATTGATAGAGTCATAATCAATTCCTGTGAAGCCATTGTAGCTAATGTGATAGATTGAACCCATGAGAGCATAACAAATGTCGCAGCGAGTTATTTGGCTTGAAGTATGTCTCAACACCATGAGATACATCTCAGCTCTTCCGATAAATCCTTGATGTAGGAGAGGGCGATGGGAACTTTTCTTGTAGTACGACGCAGATCGGATGGGCCCATTTGGGTAACAGATCTTGTTGGCGATACCACTAGGAGTAAGAGCAGCAGTTACAAACCTTGAATGAGACTGAAGTTTTTAACTCTATATGCTTCATAAATAATGTTGTAGGTAAGGTTAAACAACTTGTTTGACAATCAACAAGCAGCCACTTATAGCAGATGTTGCATTTTCGTAACTCAGTCAATAAACAAAGTTAAATTGAAGCAAGCAAAAATTTTGGTATTTTTTTCCGCACTTTGCTATTACAGACTTTTACTATTACGAACACAAACTTACGGTCCCGAGGGTGTCCGCAATATCGGGAGTTGACTGTACACATTACACGATGTCACTGCAAAACCATATTGCCCCGCGATTCTTACGCAAAAAGTCCATTTCGTCACCCATATCGTTAGAAACAGAAAAATCTAACACAATTTAAATGGTTTGTCACAAGCAATCCAGTTAACAAACAATCCAGTAGCAGAATCTAATGACGATGTTTTCTTTCTAAATTCTTAGTTACTTTTCCATCGCGTCAGAGACTATGGCTTTGAAGATAATCCTGGTTTTGCTGGCTGTGCTTGTTTTACACACGGAGTTGTTGTCGGCTCATCCTGAGGTAAACAGAAAGTTTTAATAAGCTCCCAGCATATGAACAACTAAGAAAATGTCATAGGAATCTGTAGAAAAAAAGTGCATTTAAGTGTTAATGAAAGTTCTACTAACTTCAGATCATGTAGTTGGTCATTAAGAACTAAAACGGCCTTTTCAGGCTCTTCACATGAGGCGAGATATCTCGGGGTAGGAATTTTTTTGTCCATGTGTATCGTTTTCCTTGAGATATGTCTGAGGTTAGGGACAATTTTGTGAACCATGCATGGGCATGCGTTTCTATCAGAACGAACAAAACGGCGGCCACTTAGCACCATTAAACTGAGAGTGATGATATTGATGATGATGATGATGATGATGGTAATGATTAATGATGGTTATGGTAATGATCGATGATAATGATGATATTGAGGATGATGGAAAGGTGATGATAATAATAATAATGATGATAATGATGATGATGATGATGATGATGATGATGTTGATGATGATGATGATGATGATAAACTAGGGACAGTTTCATCCCAACACCGCCGAGATATCTCGCCTCATGTGAACACTGGGTAAACCATTAAAAATAGCAAAACTAAGAACTTTAAATTGTGCACAATATAGACTACAATGATCACCTTGGATATCCAGCCATGGATGGAATGTATAAAACATGAGTAAAATTATATAAATAAATGGAAATTACATTGAAATTAATTTGTCAGTGAATTGAAATGGGTTGCAAGAGCTCAGATTAAGCTGCTTCAACCTTAGACAGTTGCTTCGATAATTTGGATTCGCTATAAAGAGTAAATAGCTGTTTGTCAAGTCGTTGGCTGAGAGATTCCTTCAGATTCTACAAATAGTTACCTTGTAGGACTACTCCTCAACTATTGTCTCAAAAGTGAACACTAGCTGTCAACTTTGCCGTATTTTGGTCTTAAAAAGTCTAAAAACTTGTATATAACGCTCTAATTAAATCTTTGATAGCTTTTTTATACCAACCTCTTTCATTACTCAAAAATATATGATACAAAATGACTATTTGACACTTACCGCTCTCGATTTCTTTCGATCACGATCGCTGACCTTTAATTGCACTGGAACCTTGTTAGCGCAATGAATAGTTGGAACTGACCCCTTCTTTAAAATTCTTTTTTCTCTTGCTTTACCGACTGAAGTTTCTTCGTTACCTTCACTTGCTTCAGAAGATACCAAGGTGCTTAACTTTAAGCGAGTATAGCAATTATCTTCGAAGTGCAACGAGCAAAGATCACTATACTCGGAGGCTTGAAAATTTGGCTGAATCCTAACAAACTTTACAAGTCCACAGAGCCCGTGTTTGCATATTTTTTGGAAAATCGTGCATAGAAACACCTGCTGTGTAACTGTTATTAGTGCAACTTACTTTGCCGAGACCACCGGCTGCAATTGTCTTTCCTTTTCCAGAGCGCGATGCCATGTTCCTAGTAAATCTCTCTGATTCACGCACGATGTATAAACCATGTGACGTCACGTACATATTTAATTGAGGATCGACATGTCGCCCTCGCTGTGACAAAATGACCAACTTCGGGTTCATTTTAAGCAGTAAGTTAAATGTTTTGAATGCTTTAAAATACAGTTTCCCGATTATATAGGTACTGAACTAATGTTTTAAAGTAACAGCATGAAAACAAAAATATCAAGTCAGTAGCACTTTAACGACTCAAAAATCCTGTTTTTTTTAAGAAATTGTCGAAAGTTGTGGAAGACAAAAATCATTGTTTGTAATTTCACAAACAACGAATATGCTGTCTTGTCACTGTCACTTCTCTCTTTTTACATTCCCTATAATCTCAAGATTTTAAAATTTCGTGGGTTGACAGCTATGTAACAGGTTACTGTTTATGAAAATGTAATAATATTATTTCTTGTTGGAAATTTGAGTTATATTGAAGTACACCTTTTTTATTTCAATCCAGGCAGAAAAGTTAGAAAACAGAAAAGATGGAGCGGCTGTGAAAACTCGAGGTAAGACACAATTAGATATAGAAATAGATAGTATCCTGGCTACTAAAATGGCCGGGTTAGATCGGTCAACAATTGATCACCAGGCCACCGTCACGTTCTTTGGGCAGACAGCTTCAGAGATGAAAGTGAAGAGAGGGAGGAAGCTTTTAAATTTGACGAGAAACAAATTTTATTTTCCTTGCTTTCAGAACTTCATTGTTTTTTTTCAAAAAATGTAATTATAACTGCCAACATCTGAAGATTTGGTCTTTCTGATTCATCAAGCTACGACAGTTTATCACGTAAGATCAATGTTATAATGCCATGTAAAATATCTGAACAAGATGTAGTTGTTTTATTAATGATGTAACAAATTACCATAGAGACAGAAAAGCCCTGCAAAAAAACTCATATTATAATTTTAGCCGCATGCATATTTAAAAAATAAATCATCTTATTGGGGTGACACCCATTTTTATCTTCGGAGGAAGCTTCATTCTTGCTATATACAATACACAGCCATTGCTATATCTGTTTTTAACGCTGACAACGAACACCGAAGAATCCTTATTTCAAGTTGGACCCGAATGGTCTTGAAACTTTTACGAATTGTTTAGTATCAAAGTATTAAATGTATATTAATTACAATGATAATGATTGCACTTGAAACTGTGTTTTTTTCTGACAGTGAAAAGGAGTATTATAAATCTGTTCCTGCTTATCAAATGCGCTACAGGCAAAAGTGCTTTCCAATATAACGGGTATGGCTGCTGGTGCGGAATTGGAGGCAGCGGTGCACCTGTGGATGGAACGGACAGGTAAAATATATATGGACAACCTATTGTTTTACTCAAACCGTGGTTTCTTTTTATTTGCGAGATGACTTGACAGGCAACTAGAATGACTAACTAATTACTAGGACATGCAGTGGAATACAATGAAATATTACCGTTTAGCACGAAATTCATTTTTACAATTCATTGAGTAAACCATCTGGTTTGATGATGATGATGATGATGATGATGATGATGATGATGATGATAATGATAATGATGAAAATGATTGATGATGATTGATGATTGATGATTGATGATGATGACAATAAGGTAGGTGATATGATGATGAAAGGATGATGATGAAATTAATGACGGTGATGATGATGATGATGATTATAATGAAGTTGCTAACGATAAGTAGATAACAATAACGTTGATCATAAAGATGTTGTTGTTGTTGATGATGATGATGATGACGATGATGATGCTACAAATATGTACTAATTAATAACTTACTGCTAGGACACTCAGTGTAACACATTAAAATATACCGTTTGGCACAAACTTCATTTTTACATTTCATTAAGTAAATCATCTGGTATGATGATGATGGTAATAATTTATGATCAGGAGTGGAATGAATTCAAATTGGTTAGTGAAAATTTGAATTTATTCCAATTTGAATTTATTCCACACTTGAAGAAGGCTAATGTGGCCAACCGAAATGTAGTACTCTTTTTTATCTTTATTAACGTCGTGTTGACTCCTTTATTTATTATACAATAGACGCTATGCAAAACGAGCGTCTCCGAAAAGAGACTGGTGGTGAGTTTGTACGATTAGAGGTCGGTCAGCCATCGCTATTCCGCCATGTTGTTCTATTAGCCTAAACTAAAGCTATAAGCGTTGAATTCTGTTAATTTGTATTCTTCTTTTTTGAGTCTCACAACATATCACAACGCTAAATAATCAAAATGGCGTGAATGCAAAGCTGACCAGCCTCGATTTCCTGCAAACTCGTTACCAGTCTTTCTAAGGAGACGCTGGTTTTGCATAGCTTGAATAGTGTCTCTAAAAAGTTATCTATAACAGCCTTACTCGGACGTTAGTAGTTTACACTTTTACGTGGTATATCTTGTATTACATGCAATCGTTAGTTGGAGGTTTTGTGCCGAGCGTTTAGTTTCTCCAATGTATTGTAGATGGCAAGGATAACTTTGAATCATATAAATATGGCTATTAGTGTTGCAATCAATTTTTGGGGCGGACCGAGTAAATAAATAGACTAGCAGAGTTGATTGCTATCAAGAAAGGAGAGGACTACGTCAAAACGATCTCATGGATACGAGCAAGAACCTCCTTCGCACTCTTGAGATCCGCATTAATCTGTCTCAGAGGAACTA
>JAOTRI020099401.1:0-14383 GCA_028564885.2 Zoanthus sanctaehelenae
GACCACACTGAGAGCTGTGAGGTTGGAAGGGGAGTAAGACAAGGTTGTTTGCTATCTCCAGTACTCTTTTCAATCTAAGTGGAGAGAATGATGCTGGAGGCTATGGATGGTCTGAAAGAAGGTGTATCAGTATCCAGCACAGAATAACAACACAAGTCACCTAATTATGTCGGATTCACAAGGCTCTATAATAAAACCAAAAGGCTCTAACTCAAACTCGTACGCTTCAACCATAACCTCATCAACTTCACATTCTTTAAAGAACAAAATTTTATTCCAAGATTACTTTGTCAACGAAAACCTCCACTACCATCAAACAACAGTCGCTTTCACAAAACATGGAATTTCATTTCACAAACAGCGGCAATGAAACATTTTGACATTCTTATCAAAGAATGCAAGCGCAAGATAAACTCAATTCAACGGATCTTCACAAACAAAAGGAACTTCTTAAACAATCATGTACTTCAGAAACGTTTTCATTTTATATAATAAAAGTAGACAATATGGCGCTCTCTCTTAAGTCTCTTCTCGCTAAAAGACGTGCAAAAAATACTTCCCGTAATCTTATTAATAATAATATTTAGACTAATACTAATCATAACATGCAATCATTTAGAACATTAAACTCAAAGCAAACACACAAAACACTTGACTTAACCAACTCGTCTACTAACAGCACTAACCATCATTATATACATAAACACAAACGCAAAAGTAATAATGTAATACTCGATAATAAATCTGTTATTCATTTATTAAAAGCTCCCTTATCACAAACAGCCCTTTCCGTTCTTTCTCGCGGTCTAACCTTTTGCCCCACTCCATCTAAAATTAACTGGCCTGAAGTTAACGCTGATATTTATGATTTTGAATGCCGCATTCGTCTTAAAGAATATTTTTTGGCAATGATAATAACCTGAATAACAACAATTAGCCCACAACTAACACATCTCAAACACCCTTTCATGTTCATAACAAAAGCACTTGGACTCCTCGACCAAACCGTGATATAGCACTTAATACTTTTCTTAACGCTGTCAAATTTAATATTAAACAATCCATCTCAATCCCAATCCGCAATAAGCCCACTGATGACCTCACCATAGAAGAACGTAACCCTATACAAGAACTCAAAACACGACAAGACATCATAATCAAACCAGAAAAACAAAGGATCAGGAACTGTAATAATAGATAGAGACTGGTACATTAAAGAATGTAATAGACAACTTAGCGATAACAAATTTTACAAAAGATTCGACGAAGACCTAACCAATAAAATCAATAAATATTTATGTTAAACGCATGCACAACAACGGTTACATTGATGATAAAACCAAAGAATACCTTACATCTAATAACCCCAAGCCTTGCCGCTTTTATATCCTCCCTAAAATTCATAAAGCTGGTAACCCTGGACATCCTATAGTCTCTTCAAATTCTCATCCAACTGAACACACACCTGAATTTGTCGATTTTCACCTCCAACCTTTAGTAAGTAGTTTACCATCGTACGTCAAAGACACAAACCATTTTCTTAACATCCTTCTTGCCCTTAACAACTTACTCACAAACTCTCTACTTGTAACGCGTGATGTTTCATCCCTTTACATAAACATTCCCTATAATGAAGGCATTACCGCATGCTGCCAGTAAAGAAAGGTATTTTGTCAATTGCTGACATTGTGATCTCCTTGGGACAAAGGGGAATAGCTTTCAGAGGGAACTGGGACCACTCTGAACAAGTAGTGGGAGCTTTTCCCTTTTAGTAAACTGGAAGTCAAGATATGATGAGGAGCTTAGCAATCACTTGAAATACGAACCAGAAAATGCTAAGTACACTTCCATTCCTATTTAAAACGAAATTATTGGATTGTGCGAGGTAGTCATTAGGGACAAGATTCTGTCAACCATTCAAAAATATTGGACCATAATGACCGATGAGACCCAGGCTGCTTGGCAACTGGGAAAGGTAGTCTCTGTGTTCCTTTTGTAAACTAATCGAACGAAATGGGCAAGGAATTCCTGGTCTTTATTAAACTTAAGCAAATGGATGCAGAGACAATCGCCAATGCCTTGATAACAACACTAAAGAGTTGAGAGATGGCCATAAACAATCTTGAGGAGCAAGGCTCTCTGCAAGAATGACAACATTGTCAACACTCATGACAAAGTATTCAACTGATTTTGAAGCTTTAGAAGAAATTGGCAAAGTTAGCACAAGGGATGCTCGCTCCAATGGAGACGGAAATGTACGAATGTTTGAAAATATACAATCTATAGCTGCACTGGCTGTTGTAAACGCAATTGTCAGTTACCATGTACCTGTTACCAAGAGTTTACAGGCCAAGGATTGCAATCTTACAGCTGCCTAAAGATATGTGTCCTTGGCAAGTGAGTGCATCAGAGATACGAGAAGTGGCGATAGTTGGACAAATGTGTGGAGCAGGGCTAAACAGCCTGCAACACCTGTAGGTGTTATCATTATCAAGCCCTGTACAACCCTAATCCAACGCCACCATGCAAACACAGGCATTGATCATTATCATTAAGTGCCATCTGACTACTGCAGAGTGAATGTATACTACCCTGTCATCGATCATGTAGTTACAGAGCTCGAAACAAGATTTTTAGATGAAAATAAAGGCCTCCACAGAACTTCATCCCCGCTGATTTATCTAAAGCGACCTGCCTTGTATAGCCCAATATGGTTATTCCGGGTAGCCAGCAACTTGCTACATTTTAATTTTCGTTTGATTTGTAAAATTAATACTAAGTTAATTTCAAGGTGGAATAAACTATTATTGCTGTTAAATGAAAATAGAAATGCATTCGGTGTGTAGACATATAGAAAAAAATGAAAGAAAAATAACATATGTAGCCCATGGCGGGAATCGAACCCTAGATTTTCGGTTTACTAGTCCGAGGTGCTAACAACTACAACACAAGGACCAACCACGCTGGTAACGCAGCCGGATAGAGACTGAGGTCTTTGGCCAAGAAAGAAAAGTTTTTGACAAAGGAATTTGTTGTCCCAATTTCATGAACAGAACGACAAAGTTTGAAAAAAAAGTCTCAGGAGCTTAACGAAATTCAAGAAAAATTAATTGCCGCAACGAAAACCTCTCGGACTATAAAAAAACTGAAGCGACAGGCCAAACGAAGCAAGCTAACCAGTGCAAAGCAGAAGATGGAAATAAAGAGCAAGAGTGACAGAATAGGTGAAACTGAAAGGAAAAGTGCAAAAGCTGAACTTGAAAAAATTATTAATATGAAAGAAAAATGGAAGAAATAAAAACTGAACAAATAAAACTTTAGAAAAGGTTTTCTTATTTAAACAAAAAGTATCACGTGAAGACGAAAACATCTACAAAATGTCCTCGTTAGAAGAAAAAATAGAACTCCCAGAAAAAAACAATGAATTAGAAAAAACTTTTTGCGTTAGCGGAGGATTAGAATTCCCTTTGTGGTGGCTAGTACTCCAGCACAGAAAAGTGATTATGGACTAGAGTCAGATACATTATGCCCGCAAAATTTTGAGCATAATACTATGGATGGAGCATCAAGCATAATGCCGGCATAATAGGACTTTTTTTCTGCAACAGTATTAAAAAGCAATAAAAACGATCTCGTGAATCCATTTTTCATGAAATCGTAACGAGTGTGTCAAAGGATTTCATATTCCAAAGGGTCCCCTAGTCCTCGCCATATTTATAACTCAGCTGCGCCCTGTAGCAAATGATGTAGATTTCCTTACGTCTATCGCCTTCCTGAATGATGCTGCCATGATTGCAAACATGAAGAATGAGCTTCCAAGATACCTTGCAAGAGCCGACGGCATAGCTGATGGCGTTGATCCTATCAGATGGTGGAAAGAAAATGAAGCCGTGCTCCCATTCTGGTCTGCAGCAGCTAACTTATTGATGCAGCCTTTATCTCCATCGTCCGAGAGAGTATTTTCTATTCTTACGACGGCATTTGGTCACTTGTAGGACCTCGCCCTGCAAGACTTCATAGAATGCTGGCTTATGCTTCAGTTCAATAAGAGATAGAAACATTCGCGATGGCTAGGTTCATTGAACTTGAACTGAAAAAGGTGTACAAGATAAGTAAATAAGATATTTCTTTTGCTAACAAGTTGTAAAACTAACAAGTTGTAAGGCATGAGCTTTCTAGTACTGATTTGTGCTTCTCATTTGGAGAGACCAAGAGATCGTTTTATTATGTACAGTTGTTATTAAAACATTTTGAATACAATAAAATCAGGTGAGCATAATGCTATATTTTTCGAGCATAACACTAGGATTTTTTGGGTGACGCTCAAAAGCATAATACTCGAATTTTCGAGCATAATGTATCTGACCCTAATGTAATTAATCTTCGGTTCTTCGGTAGTCACAAGCAACGAACATGCGGTACGTTCGATCAGCGGTTCAAGTTCATTCCGTATCTAGGATGTCGAAATGCTAGCATTTCGGTGCACACGATATGCGATGAGCAGTTGAAATGTTAATACATTTTAAAGTGCCAAGCACTTACTTTCTATTTGAAGCATCTAGTTTTAAGAAATATTAAGAAATTCATTGTGTTCGCTAATATAGTGTTGTCTCAACGACATATCCTTCCACAGAAAACACAGTGATAATGGCAATGTTTGTCTCGAGTACTTTGCTCCCAATTAACTTTAATGAATTGCCTTTTACTGAGAGAGCGTTGACAGTATGATTGGCTGGGCAATGGTGTGGCTATAAGAGGATAAGACAAGAATGGCATCAAATGTGTTTTATATATCTCAGCACGAAAACATATGAAGAAATAAATCTGTTAGCAAACGCGGCGCTTTTGCTTAAAATACATAAAAACCTTAGTCAAAAGAAAATCAGTCATAATATAAAACTTTTGAAAATGTTATTTTTTATTATTTGGCAGGCAAAAATTTTTAATTGTAAATCTCACTGTTCAAATAGACATTGACCCAATAGATTGTCCTTGACATTTTATCTATATATAAAGATAAAAACTTAACGTCTTTACGGTTTTTTAGCACTTTGCGATAGCTATTTGCTTATTATTTTATCTTTTAAACTCATTCTTAAAAGGGTAAAGCTCTGCATTTAAATTGTTTGAAGTTATCATTTGTGTAAAGAGTCACAAAAGCTATGGAAAATGTAGTTATTTTGACAGGAAAGTGTCGTTCATTATAATGTTGCCTGAAAATAACACGACAAGAATGATTTATAGGAAACTCGAAACGCAAAGATGAAAGGATTTGCAAATAATCTGTTATTGATTCTCTGCTTGGAATCTTCTTTCACAAAATCATATAAGAATTTAAGTGGCTTTGGAATTTTCTTGTTTCAAGTTTCCGACTCCGGTTGGAGTCTTTCCAGCAAGTTTCTGCTCAAACGAAGAGCTGAGTTCTAAAGCGACATTTTGCTCTTCGCCGAGTGAGTAGTTATTGAGAAAGAATCAGCTCTCTCTTCTGCTTTAGTCCTTTCAGCTCCTTTCTCAGTTTGGTTTTATCGTTTACTAATTTTAGACTTTCAATATAGTTTATAATGCAGGGTCTGGCTTTTCTACGTCTCTGGAATATAGACTTGGTTTCAACACTCGCTCTCTTATGAATTCCGCAAATTTTAAAGTTAATTGGTTTCCAAATTTTATTTAGCATTTCAGTAGCCTGTTAGAAGCACAAATCTTGTAAATTATCAGAGGAACAAATTTTGATAAGATCTTCAACTTGAAAGTATCAGCACCAATATCAAAAAAGTATAGTTTATTATATATATTAAAGAACTGAATGACCTTAATAATCGTCGCGCTCTTTCCGGCTCACAGAGTTGGTGTTAAAATCGCTGGTTTTATTGTTGTTGTTGTTGATGAACCCTAGAGTAGAGATGCTCCTCAGAAATATTTTTTAGCTTTTTAAAAACTTTTAATTGCTTCATAATTTATCTTAGGTTGTTTATGTTCTTCATCTCCCGTTTCATCATTATCACTTTCTATTTCAGCGCCAGTCTATAAAGTGGCTCTAACTCTCAAGAATGCAACAATGGCATATCTGTTATCTTATCGGAACATCCAATTACGTAAAAAATATCACTTGGAAGACTCGCTGTATGCGCACCAATGACGGAATCACGTATGACATAAGAGGAGTCCGTGCATACAGAAAAACCGAGTCTTCGCGTCTTTTGGGATTGACTTTATAGTTGTCATCAAGCTTTGCCGTTCAGATATTGTCATACCGGCAAGCTACCAGCTTGTTTTCCTTACATATCATCGAAGATGAAGAGCTCTTGAGTCACCTAAAAATACTTTTCCTTCACAAATTCTATACTCCGATAAACTGCACACGTTTCTTCAGTTCTGTTTTTCGTCCGTCTGTTTTGCTTTTCACGAACGGTATTTTCCTATCGCTCTGCCTTCTTACTCATTCGGACCTTAGATTTCAATTGTACATATTGTACGACTATACTATACTAGTTAACAATTATATCTAAAATGTTTGTCTACCTAAAAAGACAGAAAAGCTAAAGAACAAATCTCTTGAAATTGTTCAAGATTTGATTCATTTGGAAGCAAAGTTCATCTACAGGAAAAATGGAAAATCATAAAATCATACTTAAGGGAATAGGATTAATTCCCTCTTTTAAAGTTCCTAATAGTATGAATTTTAAAAACTTGAAACCGAATCAAGCGGAAACGTTGTATGGCACCTTAAACTCTCTAGATATGGTTGTAAGTTTATAGCATCTATTTAAAACAAAACTTTACCGTCGTGGGATAAAAAACTAGTTTAAAGATTTTGTAAATATTATCTGGGCATAAAGCTTTAAACTTTGAATGAGGCAAATTCCCTTTGAAGATTTTTTAAAAACTAATTCTTCGTTAATGGAATCACTTGTTAGCTTTACCTGATAATAGAGAAAGAAATGTGTTATCAGTCTAATTCAGTACATTTACCTCCCTAATCTCACCTACCTATACCTGCCTACTTTTAGTCAGCTACCTTCCTACCTATACCTAACTTGCTTTAGCTACCTACCTACCTAAATCTACCTACTTACCTATACCTACCTACCTTCCTTTACCTTTAACTATTTACCTATACTAGTTGTCTACCTACCTACTTCTTTCTCTTTCATTATCAATCTATCGAACATGTTACAGTAAGAGATGACATTTTCGGCCAAGCAGTCAGTTTTAAAGTTGGAAAAAAACAAGTCGTTACTTTTTTTAAATAACTCTACACCAAACAAGAAAGTGGAAATTTGGTAAAGATAATTTCCTGCAGTGTCTTGTTAAATAAGAAAGTTCCTAGCTCGTAGACCTGGCTATATATTTCTTTCGGCTGTTCAATATTAAAGAACCCTGTTGAGCATTCACAAACCAAAATAAGCAATGCAAATAACAAGAATATACCCGTTGAAATACCTAATTCCATTTCTTTAATAATATGATTAACTTTTTATTTAACAATTTCATAATTTACAAAATATTACTTGTTTTATTTTTATGGCTAATTACTTCATTTTTGTACAATTCATTCCTATGGTATTTACAACTACAATTACACTTTGTACACACAACAACTTTCTTTGCCGATATCCTCTTTACAGGATCGACATAAAAAAACTGACGAGAAACAAAAGCTTAAGAGCTTAATGAGCTTTTTAAATTAAACTCATTTGTAAATTGGTTTAGGCTGCTAATCATTTTTGATAAATTTCCTGAAGTTGAAGCTGGATATTTCAAATTTTACGAAAACTGTTCGTTTCTGAATGAGTTAAAACACCAAACATTGAACGAACGCATCACAAACAAACAAAATGGTCATTTGATGGGTTTCAAACACTAATTAAAATACACTTTGTTTATGTTACGGTGTCTTTAGCAAGAAAATGGTTAATTAATTTCAGAACTGAAACAAGATTAATGAAGCTGATTTTGCCGACCCCAGTGGCAATACTATTACTAGAGCAATTCAACATTGCATTTATAAAGGGCTTTGTAGGCTTCGTTTCAACAGTAAAAACAAACTAAAAATCCAATTACCAGAATTGGGTTGTTGATTAAGAACGGCACAAATCTTAAACATTATTAGCTGTGTAGTGTGCCGAAACTCTGTTTAGGTGACCTCTAAATGGATATAAAGTCAACCTCATTAAAACATTTTGTGAAGACAAATTTATACCAAAGCATTTCAAATATCTCAATTGTGGCACATTTGCTACGTAGTTTAAGTGATAGTCGAACACCAATCTTAATGAGTAAACAGCATTTTAAATTAGGAACTAATAAATTAAACCAAAGCCCTCCACGAGAATGATATTGTCAACAATTGACAAATCCTCGCAAAAAGCTTTGATAAACAATCGCAACCCTAGCTATTTTAATCCCCTCTTAGCCATGCAATACTTTCTAATATTTAGATTCCCGCAAAGTTTATCAACATGTCAGTGGTTTTCCAACGAAATGAAAAATGGTAATTTGAAAACGATGTACACAATGAATTGTTTACAATTATTAGTTTTCGTTTGGGTATAATATATATCCTGATGACCCGCCTTCATGTCACATTGTTTATATCTCTTGACAAAGCGGCCCTGCAGGGTTTATGTTTCATTTCAAACTCCGATAAATTAAAGCATCACGATGTGAAGCTACATCAGCTATTAGTTGAGTCTAGACGCATGTAAAACCCGTAGCTTGTATGACTGTATGTACAACACTCGCTGTTTGTAAATGCCGTTTCGAGATATTCTAACAGTAGACATTGTTTAATTAAGTTAACAACCTTGCCAAGGTTAGGAAACTTAAAATTGGAGTCCAGAATGTCCCACAGTTCCATGTTGCTAGATTTGAATTATTATCACCTGATTCGTTCTGTACTTGAGGAACATTCTTTGTTATTCTATTACTTTTAGGTGGTAAGCAGAGAGCCTGGTAATGTGCACGCATTCCACGACAGTGTGGCTCTTCCACTCCATCACACTCGCACTCATTTTCAAGCATCTTTCCTATTCTCAGCTTAAGAAAGCCATTCAACGCTTTTCTGCAATCTGCATTACATTCGACACCTGAAATTAGTTTAGTACATTTCAGAAGAAATCTCCCCAACGCCTTGTGACATTTTGGTGTTTTGGTGCAGTTTCTCGACGCCTCGGAACAGCTCGGTTTCGTGTCATTCATTGGCCAACCAAGGCCGGATGCAATGCACTTCCTAATACGCGACTTCAGTGTCAAACATTTGGAGTCCCTGTTTGGGCAATCACAACTCATCAAGTAACTTCCATGTTTACTTTTTATGAATTTATTAAGCTCCTGTGCGCATTTCAAAGGGCATGTTTTGGCTGCCTCGCTCACAACTTCGTCATTTTTTAGCGAGTAACCCAAATACTTGCCACAAAGTTTTTCTAAAACATGCAACGTCTTCAACATACATTCAATGTTTCCCATGCACTCTTTGATGCGTTCAAAACAATTCAGCTCTTTCTTAACTCGCTCATTACAGGAAGCATACTTTACACACACAAAAAAAATAAGGTACTTCATTAGAAACATGGTTGTCTTGAGGTAATATCACCGCTGCAATTGGAGCTATCTCATACCGCCACAATCAACTTGCACTCCTAATCTCAAAGATATTCCTCTACGAAAGCTGATGCTTTCATATATAACCTCAAATTGATTGATTTATTGTTTGACACGCAGTTGAAACCTGATAGTAATGGAAGAGTCTCGACCAATCAAACATTTGGGAGGCTTACGAAAGGGACCTCATGTGGTTTCATTGTTTCTTAGAAATGTAGAAAGTCGGCCCTTTTAACTTTCTTTCAATCAAACCGGTAATAAATGGATTTGCAGAAGAGGAAAAGATGAACATGTATTTAAAATACAGTTTAAGGTTAACTGAAAAAATAACGCCGACATCATACTTTTCACAATCCTGAGAACTGAGCATATCTTAACACAGTATGGGTGGCCGGACAATGCTACTTGATGTTTTCTAATCTATAACTTTGTCGGTTTGTTGAAGTCTGTGCTTATGACATTGTTGAAAAATAAATTCTCTCTTTCTCCGTTGGCGGATTGTTCCTAGCATAAGATATCGTAACAGCACAACAAACGTTTGAGAAATTATAATCCATTTAAACGGCTGTTAAATTACATTGGAATTTTGTCAACTTAAAAAAAAAATTCTGGGATCTGTCTGTCAAACACAATGATGTATTTTGAAAACACCTAAAATATTTTTACTTTGAAAATAAGAATGATGTTTACACGATTAGTAATAATAAATCAGTTCAAGAATTTACTTGGTGACAAGTAGTTTATGTTTCTTAAAGAAATACTGTCTTTTTGTGCAGATGAAGTTAATATTTGAGAATTTTTTATTCATTTAGGTTGTGGGTTTCAGTCTCAACGCTGGAAAACTAATTTCGCTAATATCTTTTTTAATAAAGTTCTTTGGAAAGGCGGGGGGGGCCGATAGTTGAATATCCTCCGTAGAGATCGTTTTAATTCTCCGTTAATTAAAATTCCCACTGCCAATGCCACCTTACTGATTAATTTTAAGATCATGACTGATTCAAGATCTCAGTCCGGCCTCTAATTTCGAAAGCATATGTTACTATTTTCAAAAACGAGTGGGTGTATTTTGTTTTGTTTTGATGAGTTTTTACCGGTCAGCAACAAATTGTCGCCTAGATTGTTTTGCAGCATCAGAAAACTAATAATGTTTTTGAAAAATATTATTGTATCGTGCTCATCGCGTAGAAGCAGTTTGACGGTGTGGACTCCGTGACTGAGCAAATTGATTTTAAACTACCGGCATTGCAGTTCTGCGTACACTTCCTACTGTTCAATCAGTTCAGTTGATTCACTTCATAACTGGACGGCCATTCACTCCCATGACAAACAAAGAAAATCAATCTATAAATAAAAGGTTTGTTGACATTTTATAATCTAGGTTTGTTTGGATCATACGCAAAATAAATTTATATTAGAATGTCATAGGGTATTTGAGGAAAAGATTATTACCAAGTTCTGTTGAATTATGAGCAGGAAAAATGGGTTTTCGACAATTGTGAATAAGACAATTCAGATCGACAACCTTTATTATTCCCATTCAGTATTTCACTTGCATTTTGCAATTGCAAGCGGCAGCTCTTACTTACATTAAGTCCGAAATTGTGAAATTGGGACTGACAAACGTCTCAACTCAACTCCTTGTCTCCTTAATATTAATAAGCTTGTTTTGACTTCTACGGATACATAATACAACAAGGTGCGAAGCCGGTTAAATAAATTTACCGCCGATCGATACCGATATCTATACCAACCAACATTTTCGTACTGAATCAGTCAATGATTCCAAGTTTGTAACCAATGGTGATACCGTTCTTTTAAAAATTTTACTTTCACACTTTTTTCTGTATAAACGTCGAGTTTTTCGACTGAGGCTGAACGATCTTAAATATTTTCGGTTTATCAGCCTCAAATGTTCTCAAACATGGTCTTAAAATATCTTCACTGATTTTAGACAACATAAATAACATATGTACCGCATGTGGTTCTTTTCTTTATACATTGTTTTGTACATGTAGTTGTACTGCCTTTCTTGCCAGTTTGTCTCAAGAACTATACCTGAGAACTGCAATTTGGAAAATGAAAAACCTGCAATGTAAAACTGCAGACTTTAGTCAAGTTTTTAAATAACGCTCTATGAATTATTTCATCATAAATAAATGTTCTTCACCTTTTCTCAGGCTCGGCATGTTCTTAACATGTTCTTAAATTTTTGGCGATTTTCAGCCTCATGTTCTTATGAAAAAGGTTCTTATAAAAAGAATGTTGGGAGAACATTTCAATAGTTTGTAAGCTCCTCGCCTTTCGCTCGGGATTTACAAACTTTTCTCGCGTTCTCGCAACATCCCGCGTGGTTTATTATGCCAGTAAACTCATAGAAAAGTAGAAAAGTAGGTTTTAATGCTTAAATCTGCTGTACATGTGCTGGTTTGCCGAAGTCATGTACCGAACACCGAAATACTGATCATCGATCTTTCCTTGGTAGCCGAATAAGAGTATTCTTAACGATCATTTAACGAATGCATGAATACGTCTGCCGAACTTGAGACGATCCAAAATCGATTACAAATTTTCTATTGCTTACTGCTGACAACTATCCCGACAGCCCTCAACGAGCTAAAAAAGCTAATGTATATATGATCCGGTAACAGGTCCTGGGGCGGGTCCATGATTTGAAAAGGAGGCGGCCAACGGCGGACTCATCTAGGGGAGGCCAGGGGCAAACTCTCGCGGAAAATTTTGAAATTTAAGTCCTTGAAAATGCCATTTCCGGCGTTTTGAAGGATGGTGGTGCACGTGGAGGACGGTTTTTTTTGACAAACTATTTTTCTTTGCGTTTAGGGGGTTTGACCGAACCACCCCTGGATCCGCCCCAGAGGTCGTATATCGGGATTAGCAAAACACGTATTTGGCAAGAGACCGGGTTTTTCGCTTTATGATTATAAAAGAAAGGAAACCAAATTAACAACAAAACACTTGTGGATTGTGATTTCCTTCCTCTAAGTCTAACAATTTTCAGTGTTTTGCCGGATGGTTCAATTCGACCATCAGTTCTTAAAATTCTTACGTTTATTTTTCGTTCTCAGTTTTTTTCACCCTTCAGGTAGAATACAGCCGGGGTGAAAACATTTACTATCAATTTTCTTGCTTCCTTTGTGAATGCGTTTTAAAAGCACTGCTTGATTTATATGAACAGTCTTAATAATGATTACTAAATTAGTTATTTTTAATTATATAGGATAGCTTTGCCTCGCTTTAACGGGGCCGGGAAGACTGATTGCTGGAGCTCAATAATAAGTTTAGCAATAAGATAATATTACTAAAAGCTGAGGTTTAAAAAAGCTTACCGACTCGATAATATGAAAACGTTTCCTAAATCACTTTAGGCGGCAGTAGAAGAGACGAGCCGAAAATATATGGCGGTTTTGAAGGCGCCAATAATTAATCCTATGAGTCTTACAACGTTTTATAATAAAAGCCAAGTCAACTATAGATATAAGTAGAAGGACGGATTAAATTTGCTAACTTCCTGTTGTGTTTGAGTTGAGGCAGACAGTGGCTTGTTTGTTTTCCTGTTCTCACGCCATTTGTGAACTTGTTGTCACTTCATAATTTTATATTTTCCTCAGTTTTTCTTATCGAATATCGTTACGGCACAAAAATGTTAACCACAAAGAGGTATTTAGGAAATAACGTTACAATGTTGGCATTAAAACTCGCATTTGATAAAATTGTCGACTCTGAATCCAATAAGCAAGGTAACGTTTTAGTGAAATGTCAATTTCTTTTATCTTTCAAACAAAGTTGCGAATGGCATATTATTATTACAGTAGTTGAAATTTCATTTTTGATATGTAAAATGATAATAGGACTGGTTTGCGTCTAAATCTGTCTGTAATCATGAAAATGATTAACAAAATTGTAGTACCGCAAAGGAAGAGTGAATTTTTTTATTTTAAAAGTGTTTTTTAAAAAATCATTACCCGTTATAGAATGAACTGGACAGCACCAAGTCTTAGCAACATTATCAAGCAGTTACAATTTCCGAAAAACAAGCGGTAACTTATAACTTATCTTTTAATTGTAGAGTTGTCATACACTGTATGGTAACTACCATACTGAATGTGTGGGTATATTACTACTCTATTTGCAAACAATGTTGCGTTATAGTCCCTTAGCATTTTTAAATTTAACCGCGTGACCCGACCTGTAGTTTTACTCAACCTGCTGTCAACTTTCACCTTGCAAAAAACCTGCACCCTGCAACCTGCCTGCAGATCAAGGCCTCCGGATTAAAAAAAGGTCCATACTTTGAAGAGTAAGATGTTGAGTTGCTATAGTAATTCTAACTTCTCTTGTAATTGATGGATTTTGCTCAAGAATTTAAAATGACTGGCTCTAGAAACTGATTAAACACAGACTGCAGATTTGTACAAATTACAGCATGCAGTTGAAGCATCAATCACATTTGAGGAAGTTTGGGTTGTTTCAAGTCCCAATGGGAAGGGGGGGGGGAGGGACTTTGAGGTAAAAAGGTTAGTGTGCTCGTCAGGAAATGTGAAAAAATATCCTAAAAAATACCAAAGCGTAAAACTTCTCGACCCTAAGAAATACTTCATAGCAAAAAAACGATCCCTATAAGATATATAATATCTTCAATTTTTCTCTGAAAACCCATAAAAAATTGCCAATTTTGACCCCGTACCCCTTAAATATACGGCGAGCACCTCTATTATATCAATATATGAAAAACACCCCCCCCCCACCCCATACCCATCCCTATGGA